>BMAW01130530.1:0-10485 GCA_019974015.1 Nephila pilipes | reverse complement strand
TTTTGTTATGATGCCAGTTATTTTTTACTTCTTCAAAAACAAAACATTGTAAAATGGAAAACGATTCAGTACATACCTCCATATCCATGATGACCACCCCAACCTACATTTTAAAAAAACGATTTTAACAGTTTTGCTCTATACTTAAGAATATAATGCAAAAAAATTCATTACTTCACAGCAGAAAAGTGATTTTAATATTTTTGTGAAAACTTTTAAATTACAATTAAATGAAGAATGGCAAATACAAGTATTCAAATTTTAAGAACTATTAAATAGAAACCAACATATTACAACTTCTTTAAATTATATATGTAAATCTTATTTTGAAAAATAATTTCAAACTAATACTTTAGTCGCATTCACTTGCATTCCAATTATACCATAATTACAATTTGTTCGTCAGCACATTAATTTTCAGTTTAATGTACAATTCTTATGAATATATAAATCTTCAAACAATTCATGAATTTAAATTGGGCAGCAATATGTGTAATATTTAAATAATTATTTTGAAAATTTTAAATATATATATATATATATATATATATATGATTGTGTGTGTGTGTCATAGAGTTATTTGAACTTATTCCTCATAATTGTACTTTTATAAAAGTATTAAATTCTAGCAATTATATACTCCAGTATTTACATTTTTACTTAGGAACGTACGCATTATGACCTTTTTTTTTATAGATTCGATACTTATGACATCATTCTCTAATTTTATTTTACATTAGAAACGCCATTCCAAAGAAGTGATTCTAGGTCGTTCTAGTAACCGTTTTAGAGTTAAGCAAAAGTTTCCGTGTCAATATATTTATACATATGTAATGAAGCAACAAGTCTTCAAAATTATTTTAAGTACAAAGTCTTGGAATGTATCATTTTTATTCTAATACATGATTATGGAAATGCATCTTATCATGTCTAATTGGATTTGATGTGCACCATGTATAATATACTGGAATATATTTTTCTTACAGAGTAATATATGTATTAATATCTAGAAGAATAAGAAAACACTAATCGTTTCATTTATTCTAATTTCTATTTGATCATGCTGTAAAAATTGTTGTGTTTGGAGTATTTCAGTTTTTATTGGAAATATTAATCTTCTATCAGAAAGAAGGAAAAATGATTAACTCTCTCGTTAATATTTTACCAATGTAATATTGTGTCCCTAAAATTACTTAAAATGTTACATTGTAAAACATTATATCCACTCAATATATGTATAGCATAAATTATAGATTTTTTGATTTTAAATTTAATAAAAGTCGATAGAGTGAATTTATTTTTAAAGTGACAGCTTGACGAAGATTAAAAATGTTGCTTTCTGCTCAGAATTCGTCTAGGATGAAAATATTTCGGAATAAATTGTTTTTCCTATAAAATGAAATTTCCTGTCTTGTAAATTTTTGGGAACGACTTCTTAATCATTTAGTTGTTTTTTATTCAAAATTTGCTTCAAAAGAAACCATATATTCCAGATGTTAAAACGCCTTTATCTGGTCGAGATTTTGTTACTTTTACATCATAGTGAGGATTATATAATTTTTCAACTCATCGCTCACAAACTTAAATTATTCAATTATTTAGATTATACATGATCACAAATCGAGCAATAGACCACTTGTTTTATTGAAATAGTGCCTCGTTCAAAACAGTTCATAACTTTTAATCAAAAACAATACAGAAAGAGCTACTAAATATTGGGATTTTATATAATAATAAGACAAGAAATGGTTTTTAAAAATGGAAAAAATAAACTATAATATAAGAAATTAAAAATAAAACTTATTAATGTTCATGAACTTAAAAAAATATTGAATTAAATTAGGAATCGTAATTCAATTTACTTCTTACGATATTATTCATTTGTTTTGAAAAAATAGAAGCAATCAAATAATTTACATTAAATTTCAAACATATAATGGAATATTACGTTTAAATGCTAATTAAAGTGAATTAAAATAGCAAGTTTTTATGGAACTCTATATCACACACAACTACATCATACACATGATTTTGAAAATAGATTTTTTTTCCAATATAGCACAAGAAACAAAGATTATTCGTTCTCTAATACCATTTATTTTTAATATTTCTTCAAAAAAATCTCTAATATAAGAAAATTTCAAAACGTACCTCCATATCCATAATGTCCACCCCAACCTGAGAGTTTTAAAAAAAGATGTTATGAGTTAAGTTGCAATACGCTTCAAAAGGATATGCAAATGAAGTTCGGTTTTTAATATTAATGATTAATTTTAATAGTCGTTAACAGGTTTTATTAAGATACAATTTAATGAGAAAAAGAAGTTTAACCAATTTTTAAATTTTAAGAAGATTTAGCTACAAACAGTTTTTTTTACTTTATTTAAATTTATATGCAAACCAAGTTTTGAAAACTAATTTGAATCTAATGCTGTATTTCTTACCAATTCTGTGAAATCACACAATACATTTTGACTTTTACCTCTACATTAGTTATCAACTCTAATGATTATATAAAATTATGTGTAAATCAAAAATTTAAATCATGCATGTTTGTAAAATCAAAATTATTGTTAATTTAAAATAAAAAATAAATATATAGCTTAGAGTATTTATAAATTATCAAACATAACTGTACACATTAATAAAAAGAAATAAAATCTAATAATTATACGATTCATGTCAAGCACTGAGTTTTTAGTAAAAACAACAGCTTCACGGATTTTATTACTTCAAATTCAATTCTTACTTTTCTCTAATTATCAATTTTATTGAATTAATATTCATTTTAAAAATGTTATTAGCGTACTTAATTTTGGAGCAAAACTTTCTAAGTAATCCATTTCTTAATACATTAATGAAAATATTGGCTTAGCCAAAACTCACCAGCGCCTCCTGCCGCTGCTGTGAAAAGAAGTGAACACATTAATTAAAGAATTATTAATAATCTCTTATTTCTTAGATTTTACATATGATTGGGAAACCCATTTTACATGTATTTGGTTGCATTCGTATTTATTTGGTATTAAAAAATTATTTTAATAGTATTTGCTAATATTCTCATTTTCACGAATAGATCCTATACAAATATCATAACTCTACAATTTGAAATATTTTTGATTATTTGGAGCTAATTCATCGATTCCGTTATGGAAAACTTTCCTGAATTTCGTGAAAATATCAGTAGAACTAAAAAATTGAAAATTGCCCTATCTGTAGAATTATTATAGACTTCATAAGTATTAACAACGAGTCTAATTTTACTGACAGTGAGTTATTTCGTTTGACAGATTGTGACATCAATACAGTGTGAAGTCCAGTAAATCCTGTGTAACATTTTAGAGCCCATAGCTTCTGTTAAGAAAGGATGGAGCGTAATTCTTTAACGCTACTCTTTCTCTCTCTCTCTCTCTCTCTTGAAGCAAGTCCTTCTTTCACTACTTTTAGTCAGGTCTGAATCCGAATTTCTTGCTCTTTTCTAAAAAGTACGTGAGTTATAATCATGTTAACTTACTTGACAACCATAAAATAATCCAGGATCCTAGATTTAATAAATTATTACTTTAATCAATACATAATATTTCTAAATTTGTTCTTGGCATCTAGTCTCATATCTTCATTTTTTTTTTTTTTCTTGTTTTTAAATATACGAACCTGAATAAAAAAAATTATAGAGCTCACTTATAAAATGATAATTTTATTTTTATCTTTAATAATTCGAGAGTGAGGTAGCGTTTCAGAATACATAAAAGTGAAACATAAAATTATATTTGATTTTAGTTTTATGTAATTCATGCATGTGACTTGTATTCCTTAATAAGGCCTGTACATATTTTTTCCATTAATGTTTACATAACTATTTTCTAGTTTTAAATTTTGAACTTCCTTGATATTTTTTATCACAATAAATAATTTTTATTGTAGTGTTCATATTTACTGTTACAAACAGAAATTACAGGGATTCGTAAACTTAAAATGACTTCTTAGAAGCAGAAATTGAGTATGGAATAAAATTAAAACTACAAAACGGTTGAGATTTTAATATTCCCCGATAAAGAGAATTCATACTTCACAATTCGATAACACAATTTCAAAAACTTCCCTTTAAATTCACTGCTTATTAGAAATAAACTAAAGAAAATAATATGGAAACAGCAATTCTCACAAAAAATATCTAAAAAGTCCATAATTGCTCTATTATGAAAAAGTAAGGTATTTTAATCTTGTCGCAAATGCTAATTTAATATTCTTTAGATGTCTAAAGGTATTTAAGGTAAATATTAAGCCTAACGAATATTAAATCAGCACTTAAAACAATTTTAAAGTGTCTCACTGATACGTTTTGTTATACTGATTTTGCTTACTGAGAAGGTACATTAAATACCAATTAGATTAATTTCTAATTTTAAATATTTCTTTACTGAGTAATACTGATCACATGACAAAATATTTGCTAATACTATCATAAAAATATTTAAATTTAATTACATTTTTCGAAAAAAGTAAATTTTTAATTTAAAATTTCATTTTTTTATTGCCTAAAATGAATTCATATTCATAAAATGATCCTAATAATTTGTTACAAACACATTTTAACTTATCTCCGTCACCATATCCGATCACAATTAAAGAAAAGGTTTTTGTATAACTCACTATATTTATGCAAAAGCATTATATGAATTTCAGCTGAGTAAAATTTAGATAAGCAATTGTTTTAATTATCTATGTAAAATTAGCATTAAATCTGCAAACCTATTTTTTTAAGTATTAATTGCTGCAATATATCATACATACTCTAATGCATGACTACAACAAGATCATTCATGCCACGTGTTAGGACTAATGCGCATACGATAAGATTAACTAGAGTATTTCGTTTCTTCAAAGAAACATTTATTACTGATAAAGCTTAAGAAAAGAATTTTCGTTATATTCATTCTATTTTCTGATTGATCATATTGTAAAAATATGATCATATAAAACTTTCCTTCTTTTTACAGGGAAAATTAATCAAGCGTCAGTATGTCACAAAATTGTGTGTGGTTACTTGTTCTACAAAAGAAAAGTAATTTCCATTATTTCAATATTAGGGTTCAATACAGAAGTTAATATAATATTTTGTGAAACATAATGTTGTCTGATTGTATGTGAAACATAAGCCCTAAATATATTAGTTTTAAATGATAAACTAATGAACTGGTTTTAAAAGTTCCATCTTGAAAAAGATAAAAAATGTTGCATTCTACTCACAATAGATGGAGCACTAAATTATTTTATAATAATGTTTCTTACTAATTAAAAGTATTTTTATTCATTTGGAATGTATTAAAAAAACGTCTGAACTATTCAAATGTTTCCTATTTGAAACATGATTCAAGGGATAACATAAGTTAAAGATCGTCTGACTTTAACATCTAAGTAATGTTTCTTCTAAGTAAAGTTACTTTAAATCGAAGTAAAGTTTCAGCATATCACTCAGAGACAAAAATTAAGAACTTTCTATGTTCTAGATGATCATGTATCAAAACATAAACGGCTTGTTTAAATGAAGTTACGTTTTATTAAAAAAATACTTTTTTAATAGGTCAGATAAATAAACTTAATATACATTTTGATTCCATATAATACTTCTATAATGTAGGAAGTAGCGTTTTAAATAGAAGCAAACAACCCTAGCAGAAAACTAAAATTAAAACTCTTATTATTCCTAATTTAGTGTAAAATTATTCAAAGCTGAAAATAATTTAATTTATTTTTACAATATCAATCTATTGTTTTGATAATGAGAAGTAATAAAATAATTCACTGTAAATTTCAAGACATGTAATCCCCGCAGGGATTTACCTTCTTTAGGTACGTTCGTGCTTACCAAACCCGATGAACCTTAGTGATCTTTTTCTTTCCGGTGGGGTTTACTCTCTTTGGTAACCACGGGTGACGTATCCCCGAACAACCCTTGCAATCCTTCTCTCTTTTCATCTCTCTTTCTTGTCAAATAAATTCTCCTTCCTTTCGAATTTTCTGTTATCTAGATCACAGTTATGCATGTTTGACTGACTTTGTTAAGACACTTGATATTTCTTCAGTTTTGTTGCAACAAAAAGTTGCCTTACGTTGTCAACTGAGTTTCGTTGTCAGACAATATTTGAGTTTTTCAATTTTTTTCAGTTCCATTTACTTATTTATTTTTCTGTTGGATTTTCTAACCCGCATGTTTGCCGTATGCGACATCTCGTAAGGCTGAAAATGATGCGACATCTCGTAAGGAGGAAAATTTTGCGTTCCCTTTGGTCCTTGCTTCGTTGTAGACGGAAGGGAAGAGTGAGCCAGTATCTGTCAAACGGATGGAGGTAAGTCTTTTTGTAGTATCTTCCACAAAGAGACACTTCTGTAGGGCTAGTGCTGCAAATAAGTAGTGCAGTGGGTTTCCTCGCCTGATGCTTCAGGGCGAGTATATACCTTTAGTGACTTCCAGATAACTGGCAATTGCCAATGGTTTGGTAACTGCTTCGTTTGTTGCACTCAATATTGGGTGGAAGCACACCAGATTAAATACGTTTTTTCTCTAATGGATCCTTATTTTTCATACCAGGATAAGGGCCTTGTTTTACCAACATTTGAAATTTGATGAAATTGATACACAATCCATTTTTTTTTATTCTTCCTATACCAATCCATGAAATGCCTACAAAATCCCCACTTACAATACAAAAAATATTACAAGGTATCGGTGGAGAACTGAAATCAGTAAAAAATTAAATACCGGTGACCTACTCATTTAAACTAAGATCGCTTTACAATACTAGTCAATTTTGTCCTCCAAAATCATTCTAAATTATCTTCTGATTGCCTAACCCGAAGCAGAAATCCTCGAAGGATTTTCCCTCGGGGCGGGGGAGTTCATGTTTCAGCGTGTTCACTCAGGTCAAAAGGATTATACTTAAAAAGAACAATTCCACTTTTCCTGCAAAATATTTAAATTTAACTTCCAGGAATCACTAATTACCTTCTACAATTGAAGTTAGTTATCTTAAGTGCAAGATCCACCTCCATATTCTGAATTCATTGCACATTTTCTAGCGTCAGAGGCTCGGCGGTTTAAAAACTACTTGCAGGGGATAATTAACCTTTTCTAGGTGTGCGTTTGTTGGTCATTCTTCTACAGATTGACATCTAGAGTTGAAGAGCATTAATTGTTCCCAACCACCCTTTTCTGACTGCAAAATCTACACCAATTGGAAAATGAAAAAAAAAGTCCAAGATATTAAAACCGTATACGATATATAGAATAGTTTCACAGATTTCTCAAACTTAAAAGCAGATCGCTAATTCTTCGCTTTCAACATTTAACAAAACCTATCCAAATATTGCAAAAGTAGCTTGTCCAATTTTACAGTGTCAACTTATTGACATTCAAATCCATTTCAACATTCAAAAGAAAGTCTATAAACTAAAAAATGTACTCTTATACCTAACCTTGGAGAGGATGATGATTGTGTTTTATATGATGTAGATGATTCTTGGCTAATGGATGCCATGGATCAAAAATAGAATCCACTAACTTCTTGACAAAAAAAAAATTAGATTCGATCTTAGTTTATTATATGTATTGCGTTTTAATTTCTGATATGTTTTGTTCGTGTTAATTGCTTTTTAATCCTGGCTTTTGTGACATATAACTCCATTTCCACTCTCTCAAAACATGTAATAGCGCCTTACACTTAAATGCTTACAAGTATATACTAAATATACGATGTTTATTGGTTTCTACAACACACATAATTCTATCTACTTCTCTGTCTTTACGCATGTGTAATAATCATTTTCAAAAATGTGTTCCTTTTTGTTATAACATCAGAAATATATATTATTCTTTATGATGTTATTACATTTAATGATTTTTCAAATCCCACTGTAAAATAAAAAATTTCGACACCCCAACCTGATATTTGCAAAAAAAGGTTTTCAGTTAAGTTGCTGTGCACTTAAAAATGTAATACTAATAAATTTCAGTATTTTAAAATCATTGATTGATTTTAATAATTGTCAAGTGTTTTAGCAAATTGCAGTTTAATGGTACAAGAAAGTAACCAATACATAATTTTTCAGACTATTTACTAGATGCATGTACTTTTTTCTTTTAAATTGCAATAATGCAAACCTGATTTTGAAAAGCATTTTTAAGCCAATACTATATTTCAAAGCGCTCAATAAATTATAATTTTTACGGGGACATTAATTTTCAATTTAATGTACAATATCTATGAATGTATGAAACTCCAAATTAGTCACAAATTGTAATCAAACACCAATGTCTGTAAAATTAGTATTTAAAATATTTAAACATATAACTTAGAGAGATTTTAAAACATTGCATATATGTGTAGATCTACAAAAGTACTAATAACCATTACGTTTTCAGTTTGGAAAATATTACACATAGCTTTGATTAATCTATATGCAACACTTATTTTCCTTTAATTAACAACCTTATTGGGATAAGTCGGTATTTTGCAATTATTTCGTTAAAATCACTAATTTGGAAGTAAAATATTCAGAAGAAAACTATTTATTTGCAGATTAGAGAAAATAATATACAAAAAAAATAAAAATATTAATGCAGATAAGACTCATCTGCTCCTCCAGTGGTCGCTATGGGAAGGAGTGAAAATTTGATATTTAGTGCCCTGAACAACTATTAATTATCTCTAGTTTCTTTTTAATTCACACATAAACTAGACATATATTTTTCATCATTTTTTATGCTGTATTTTTAGGTATTTTGCATAAAAAAAACATTTAGTTAGCATTTGATACTATTTGGAAGTTACTCGAATTGATGCTGCCCCGATGACATCAATCTTTAATTTTGATTTTCTTCAGAAACGCTGCTCCAAGGCAGTGATTCTTCACTATTCCTGCAAACATTCCAGAGTTTGTGAGAAGCTCCACGTCCATTATATAAATTGTAAGGCGTCTGGTTTGAAGAACTATTTCATGTCTAATAATTACGATTTTCTTCTTAGAAATACATTTTTTTCATTCAAGTTGCAAATAGACTAGGGCTAATTTTTCTACCTATTTAAGAGTTACTGACACTGCCTTTACTACTTCGGAACTTTATCAATGTCATATAATTCTAATGGGAAAGTCTAATATACCATTTTAAAACTCGTGTTTTCTGTTAGGAAAGGATGGATCGCTTAAAATGAAATTTTTTGTCCTTTGCATATAGTTTATCTTTGTTTTCTGCCCGACAAAATCTAAATCTCTTTCCTTCTTCTAAACGGTACATTAGTTTAATCATGTTCAATTATGTAAGGAAATTAAAATAAACTACACGATAAAATACTTAATAAATTAATATTTCAATTCGGTAGTTTTTTAGTATATTTGATTGAGTTCTCTTGACTCAATTCTTAATCGTTTTTTTATTCTCATATGTTTCACTATATGATCATTTATATAAAATTGCTGGGTTGTTTTAAGATTTTAATTGAAATTCTAATTTCAAATATCAAAGAATTAGGAAGCATTTCAGAATACAGGAAGAAAAACTTAAACAAAAAATTAACTCCAATTTTAGGTTTATGCAATTTATGAATGAAAACCTGAAAAACACTAAGAAAAAAATTTTATTAACTCACCTGCAGCTCCAGCAGCTAAAAATAGTGAAAGGAATAGTCAATAAAATTATGTTACCAAAAGAAAAGTAAATATTAGAATTTTATTTAATTCGAAAACCCGTGAAATAATTTATTTAATGAGATTACACCACAATCAAGTAAAAATTAGTAAAAATATCTCTAGAAGTTGTAACAAATTTCTAATTTACATCATTTTTAACTACTTATATATATATATATATATATCTTTATTTTTTTCAGATTTCTTAGGTTCTATTTGAAAGTTAGTTTTCCATTCACTCTGATAAATTTATCGTTATGAATAATAAGATGATTAACTTTTGACAAAAAAAGTGGTACAATACATTTTTATTCATCAATTTTTTAAAGTTTGACTTGAAAATCTCAGAAAAATATTAAAAATGCCTTTGTAAAAGTATAATAATTACTTTGCATTTTTCTGATCCTAGAATTCTTGTTTAGGAATAAAACTAACTTTATTTTCTCAAACATCTATTTCGTGAAATGTATTTAGTAACTAACTCACTAAAAAGAATCTTCATTTCTACAGCAATTATTTTCGAATTTAACCTTTCCAGAATGGTTAGTCGATTTCGCAACCGTAAGGAATTGTTTCTCTATATAAGTGGTTTGTTGAGAAACAGATTAAGGAATTCCTTCTTCTGTTTTAGAGGTCGCTCATTTAACCGGTAAAATTTATACTTATTGGTTTTAGAGAACGCTACATCGCATACAATCGTACCTAAATTTCATGATTTAAATGTGTTTAAATATGAATTTTAGAAACGGCATTTCTGTCTATTATAATACGAGAGAGAGTTATATTTTGTTATGATGC
>BMAW01130509.1:16131-27395 GCA_019974015.1 Nephila pilipes | reverse complement strand
TTTTTCGTGTACTTCGTTCGTTACGTATTGCTCTTCTGTTGTACTTAAACATACGGGTCCTTAGACCGTCTTTCAAAACTGCTGAGAATTGCAATACGGTTATGTAGCTTGGAACTATTTCGTTCCATATAGAACAAGAAAAATGTCACGATATTTTAACGTTCTTTGGCATTTCAATCGGTACTTAAGATATTTGTATTTGTTTCTTTTGACCTCTAAGATGTATGCAAGACAATTAGCAGCTGTTTAATTGCTTTTGCTCGATTCTAATGTTTGCCAGTATGTATCTTGCGTGTCATAAAACTGAACAGAGATGACATTTTTGTTAATTTTATTTATTAACATTCCATTCTTTACGCTACATTAAAAGATTTATTTGTTTTATTCAAATTTAATAACAAACGCGCCTCTAACGACTCAGATTTTATTTAAAAATGAAGCATTTGAGAAGAAATTTGCGTATCAAATCTTTCCTCACACCGACTGTATAGGCGTGTGTTGATTAATTTCTTAACAGATATATTGTTTTGAATAATGATCAGAAGATAAAAGATAACTACCGAGATGATGTACCTAACTTCCGCATTACGCCATTAGAGTATTATTATATTAAATACGTAGTTACTCTAGAACCACACGTAAATCTTGAAAAATGCTCTTCCTCATTCTTACTAGTCTTAATCATTTTGTCGTAATATACACAGGAAGTTTAATTTAGCTCTTTAATTAGCGTCACTAGAAGCAACACAGGCTACGGCGACGGACCTCGTAATTTGAACCTCGATCAAGTGAGGAAGACACTTGAGCTGGCACCTCTTATTTCCACGCCAGCAGGAAGACTTTGGGCCCCACAGATCTAACATACGTCAATCTCAACACGGTGGGTCTTTAGCAGTCAAGGATCAGGCAGGACTGAACAGCAAAACCATATTGCAGAATCAAGCCATGACCACTAGGCTGGCCTATATTAGTTTAAAAATAAACAAATACAAGGTGATAAAGGTTAAACTTCAAATTTGGTGTAAAAGGCCAATATTTTTAAAACCATCTTTAGGTGGAAGTCACTCCCCAAATCAGGCTGAGTTTAATACTGACGAATGAAAGAATGATCAATTGTGTTGAAAGACAGGACAGTTTAGTTTAGTTTTAGTTTTATTAACGTCACTAGAAGCAACACGAGGGCTATTGGCGACGGACCTCGTAATTTTGAACCACGGTCAATGACGAGGCGACACCTGAGCTGGCACCCCCTCTCTAACATCACCACGCCATCGGAAGGACTTAGGACCCCGAACAGATTTAGCGATGCATCGGCCCGGCGCTGCACGGTGGGTCTTTGGCGGCCAAGGATCGAACCCGCGACTGAACGATAACCGCCAGCCGCTAGTCCACGACGACCACTAGGCTACCGCGGCCACAGTCAATTACAATGTGATGAATAGTGTAAGGGACATGGCGGGAAGGACACTCAGAACACCCTCCCAAGCAACCAGGTATTTGTAAGTGAATCAGTATGTCCCTGCGAAGGCGAGACAATCCTGACATCCGCTCTTCGCAATGGAATAACGAATGACTACTCCGATGATGGCTTCACCAAATGTAGTTTACAATTGAAGTTAGATAAGTGATGATTCACTAAACTATCTCTGTAGCGCGTCACTCTTGTTTACCAGAGACATTAAAACCTCAAGGGAAAGTAAAAGATTACTAGGGGGCCTCGGGGTCTTGATGTCCGTATCTTCCTAAAGAAGCCAAGCCCCTGAGGTCAGAGGATTTTAGTTTTTTTAGTTTAGTTTTTATTAACGTCACAGAAGCAACACGGGGGCTATTGGCGACGGACCTTGTAATTTAGAACCTCGGTCAAGTGACGAGGACGACACCTGAGTTGGCATCCCCTCTCCTAACTTCCACACCACGCACCAGTGAGTGATAGTATTTTGCCAGTGAGACAGATTTGGTCATGCTGAGCCAAACAAGGTAAAGCTGCGATCTCGAGGTGTGAAAAATTCAAAAAGAGACTAGCCAAAAGGAAATGAACGTGCGGAAGTCCACGCCAGGTGCAAACACAAGTACTTAACATTGTTTTTAAACGGAGCATAAACATACGACTCTGAGAAAATCATTTTACGTCTTTCAACCAATTATGTAAATTGATCATATTGCTTTTGCTAGGAATTCTGGAACATTAAATCTAAGATTCCTTGTTTTTGTGAAATATATCTTTGTAAATTATTAGTAGAGCTTCGATTTTTGTGTGTGTCTGATAATGATATTTGAATCTTTCTATCGAACTATAAAAGTAATTTTTTTTTTTTGTCAAAAAGATTTTTATCCTTCTCATTTGAATATGGACATGTTTCGCGAGATATATTAGCATTTCGGTACCATTTTAAATAAAACTATTACACAATATGGTTTCAAATTTTTTTTTTTTTTTTATGCTTCTACACAAGATACTAATGCATATAGTGAACCTAAAATAGTTTTTCTCTGAATAATACCCAATTTTTAAGAAATAATTTTGTACATAAAAAAGAGAAAAATTAAAATTTCCATAATTACGAAGTTCTATGATTTTTTTTTTCCAAAGAAAATATATAGTTATATCATCAAAAAAGTAGGTTCGCTATATTTTGAGTATAGTTTTTTTATATGAGGGGTGAAATATTTTGCATATTTATGGAATATTTTTAAAAAAATGGTATTTGAATGCAAATATATTTGATAACCATGTCAATATTCAACTCAAAGGGAAAGAAACCTCTTTCGACCCTAAAAATAGTTTCATAGTTCAGTAAAAAGAGAGAATTATTATTAGTCGCACAAAATTCCCGAGCTCTAAATATAATTTTTAGAACACAAATGTCACGAAAAGAGAATTAAATTTGGCTTTTTATTTTCTCTCTAATGCCTTCGTACTCTTAACATCTAATTAAATGTTATTTGGTATAAGCAATTTATTATATATTTTCCCTTTTCATAGCATATTTTGTAGTGTAATGGAATGTAAAACAAGAACTCGAGTAAACTCATTCATCGGATTTTTGGCTAATTATCAATTCTTGTGTTTATTTTAAACATTTTAAAGAAATTATCATTGATGATCGTTTCTGATTTCTTGAAATATTTCTAATTGTAATGCACGTGTAATATTATTCCTTAAATGAAAGTTATATAGAATTAAAAATTTGAAAAAAAAATTACGCTAGAATTAAAACTTAACCACAGAAAAAGTTGACATAAATAGTCAACTTTTATTTCTCTGTACAAATTCTTTCTGAAGACATCGAAAACTTACCATTTTGTAGCTAAATTTTTAAATTGCGAGAGTTTACTCCCTTATTCTCCCTCTCCCCCCCCTCATATATTTTAGGATAAATTTTTCATCCCTTCTACTATTTCTAAATTCCAAATCATCTTCACTGATAACACTAATTTAAAGAGAGAGAGAGAGAAAAAAAAAAGGGGGGGGGGGGGGAATTGAAGCACTAAGGGATAACGGAAGCAGTGTTGCAAACGTTAAAAGGTGTTAAAATGCATCAAAATGCCGACATTCGATCACGTTTCTCATCTTATTTTCCGCAAAAGAAGTCAAGCATTCCATTTCGGTCGAATGCCGGCGTTTTTCCTCTCCAATTACACGCTTTTAATGCGAGAGAGGGAAACGTTTGCGATGCAGAAAGGTTTGAAGAGCAAAAATTCTTCACAAAATAGGGATTTTTTTTTTAGTGAAATTTCTCCATTTCTAATTCAGTACCCATTTCTAATAAGTTTTTAAAAATTATATATTACCAACCATTTCGTATTATTCATATTGCAAGAAATCTGAAACGAGTTAACTTTGGAATACAGTTAAAATCCAGATTTATTTTGATTCAGTTTGTTGCAGTGGACATTTTCGACACATGGTCCTTCAACCACTCGCAAAAGGTTTTGTAAAAATAAAATAAAACGGGAAGAACCACAATCAGTGGACGAGGTCGACAAGTGAGTGAGTGACAGTAAGGGTTTTTTGGCGTATGAGCGAAATCTGTTTTTGTTTAAACAGTAATCTACACAGATAAAGAAACATGGTAAAAATCGGTTGAAAGAAAGCGAGTGAATGGCGCAAGAGCCAGAAGTGACTATGCTGCGCCAAAAAAGGTAAAGCTGTGATCTAGACGTTGGGGGGAGGGAATGAAAAAGGATAACAATTGGTTGACAAAAAAAAGGAGAGTCAAAAATAGAGAAGGATCGCTAGGCATCCCGGGCGCCCGTCACTTGTGTTACAAAATGCAGTAGTTAATATGGAAAAAAGATCACTAGGGCGCCTCGGGGTCATGATGCCCGTACCTACCTAAAGGCAAGTTCCTGAGGTCTCCGATATAATCCTCAGAGGCAGGATGCCCAGTTATACCTTCAGACACTGGGTACCTATTTTAGTCGCCTGCCTCTTACAACATGCTTGAACTGCAGTGGGACTATTCTGTCATAGAAGAAATAGAAAAGGATCTAGAGTATCTCGAGATTCGGTTCGGCTGTGTTAACCAGAGACAAAATTTCATGAAAAAGAAAAAGATCACGATTCCTGTATTTATCTAAAAAAGGCAAGCTCCTAAGGGGTGGTTGCGAAATGAATTGTCGTCCCATTTTTCCCACCTCCAACACGGTCAAACACGAGAACTTTCAGTCCCGATAGATTAAACACGTATCACTTTTCTACATAACGAGTATTTAGTAGAAAGAGGTCTCGAACATGCGGCTCGACAAAACCATTGAGGGCCAAGAGCTCGATACCGAGACCACTCGATTATCACGTCCCAATTTGGTAAAGTTAAATCGTTCTGAATCGTTATTGTTGAATATGTTTTCCATGCATAAGAGATCGTAATTGTTTTTATAATAAGCGTCGCACTTAGAAGCAACATGAGGGCTATTGGCGAAGGACCTCGTAATTTTGAACCTCGGTCAAATGACGAGGACGACAACTCAGCTAGCATCTTCCTCCCCAAACTTCCATACGGGAGGACTTGGGAACTTGACCAGATATAAAGTGTCAGCCTTGCTACACGGTAGGTCTTTAGTAACACCAGGGCTCGATTTAGTTTGGTTTAGTTCTTATTAACGTCGCACTAGAAGCAACACGAGGGTTATTGGCGACGGAACTCGTCATTTTGAACCTCTGTCAAGTGAAATGGACG
The DNA here is from genome assembly GCA_019974015.1 of Nephila pilipes. NCBI lineage: Eukaryota > Metazoa > Arthropoda > Arachnida > Araneae > Nephilidae > Nephila > Nephila pilipes. Next base: position 22,215 of record BMAW01130509.1, on the reverse strand, counting down.
ACACCCAAGCTGGCACCCCCTCTCCTAACTCCCACACCACGCCAACAGGAGGACATTGAGCCCCGACAGATTTAACGAGCATCAGCCCCGGCTACATGGCGGGTCTTTGGAAGCCGCGACTCAACGTAAGCCGTCGGCTACGAGTCTGAAACCATGAACACTAGGCTACTGCGGCCACTAAAGAACGATCATCAGCCCCGGCTACACGATGGGTCTTTAGCGGCCAAGGATCGAACCTGCAACTGAACGAGAAAATAGCCTGCCGCGAATCCGAAGCCCTGACCACTCAGCTATCGCGGCCACATCAGGGCTCGAACCCACGACTCGACGAAAACTCCACCGGCAACGATCTTTCGACCATGACCACTTGGTTACCGAATCCAGCTATACAATCACCAAGGGAAGACTTAATTTTAGATAGCAAACCCGAATTATTCCGAATTGTAATTGGTAATTTTGAATCTACGCAAAAGCAATAGATTGATTACTGATTGTCTTTATTAAACGTTTCACGTGTGAGCCACATCACAGCTATTGGCAACGGATCTCGTAATTTATCAATATCATCTGAATTTGCTCCTCCCTCCGAACTTCCACATCATCCAAACGTGAGGACTTCGTGTACGAGCATGTGAATTTTAATGGTGCAAGAGCCAGAAATAGCTAGGTATCGCAGAACCAGTTGTAACTAATCTAGACAACTGAAGAACAGGAATAAAGATAAAAAATGGTTGAAAAGGAGGATTGCTAGGGTATCCCAGGGCACATATCACACGTGTTTACATAACACAGTAAATCCCATTGGAAAGGAAAAGATCACTGGGGTGCTTCGGGTGAGTTGTGGCCGAACTTACCTAAAGATGGTAAGCCGCTAAAGACACGTGAGAACCTGGAGCTCCAACGGATTGAATGCCAAAAACAAGAGATCATGTATCTCAGAACCACTGTCATGTGACGAAGATGACACCCCACCCGAGCTTATCACTCGGCCACATGCGAGGACTTTGTGGCCCATCAAAAGCTTAGTGTGAAGTCCTTAAAATTCAGAATAACAGTCTTCGGTATCATTTGTATTCGAATTCATCGAGCACTGCCCTCCTGATATTAACCCCTGATCTCTATAAGTGAAGTGAATCTAATTAGTAGAGGATTCTAAGAGTCCAATCAAAATTTCCTGATGATTCAAGAACCAACATGCCAGTAACAAAGATCGGAGAAAAGAAATTAAAGAAGAGAAAAAAGACAAGCGAACACAGAATTAATACTTATTCACATATTTTAATAAAAAAATATTTTACAAATAAATCAAAAGCTTTTTTTTTTTTTGCTTATTAGAACAATACCTCGTAAAGGAATAAGCATATGACCTTAATACAGAAAAATCCTTTAAAGATGGCAATGCTCCATTTTCCCACAAACACGTATAAAAAAAAACTTCAATTGTAGATTCTCCTCCAGTCCATTTAGCAAAGGGTGAATTAATTATGCTAATGAAATTTTAGCGATATAAAAAAAAGGAAAAGAAACGATCCTACAAAACAGACATTTGTCATTTCATCTATACTTGATGAGTCTAATTTCCTGTTCAAAACGAGCAAAAAACATTCTTTTGATCAACATCAAGATTTAAGGATATTAAAAGAAATTATCGTCTATTAATAAATATTTTTATGAAACAAAGAAAATGTAGGTACGATTGAAAAATAGTTAAAAAGAAAACTAAATTTTATATTAAAAATTTTACACATCTTATAATAAAATGGATGTAAATCCTCTATTATAGAGGTTGCAAAATTTAATTTTTCTTATTCATTAATATGCGTTGAAGCTTGTTGAAAATTCCATATCCGGAAATTGAAGACTTCAGGGGTATTTATCGGGGGGGGGGGTTAGATTTATTCTCAACTGCTGAAACGTACACAATTTTCGAGTTTCTATAATTCATTGAAATTAACATTAATTACTTTAATGTTTTTAAACATGCTTTAAACGAAATAAATTTTCTAAAACATGTAGAATAATTAAAATATATTCTTAATTTTTCTTTTTATAATAATGAGCCCGTGAATATAGTAAAACTTCCATTTAGGAAATTGGGGTAGATTTCACAGCGTGATAGATATTTTGTACACAAAGCATTGTAATGACTTGCAGTAAGGTGATTTATAAAGTCAAATATACCTTCTTTGCAAATTACAAATGAATTTCAATTACAAATGAAAGAAAAGATTTTTAAAATATTTTCTGAAAAACTAAAGTTTCGAAGAAATTAAATATTTTCTTACTCATTTAAAGTATATATATGACACTAAATTTAGGTAAAGTTTAAGTAGTGTATTATACTTACTATACCCACAATTTTTTTTTTTTTTTTGTCTGGGTAAAATAGTTTCTGAAATATCCTGCTCGCAAGTGCAAAAAATTCAAACTGAGAAAAATGCATTAAAAGTTTTGACACAGAATTATAAAACCAAATTTTGAAAATTGTGTGTTAAAATGCTTTAAGTTGATATGATTTCCCTTCTGTTTGTTCCGACAACTCTATTTTTATTTTTTATTTTTTTTTATCTCACTTGCTTTGCTCCGAAAGCCTCTAAACTGATTCCACAATTGTATTAAATACTTGGATTCGAAGTTTACTATCTCCTGCCAGCGATGCGTTTCAAAATATTTTTATGACAAATTTCTTTAAGAAATAGTAAGTATTTGACGTTCATCATTGTAAATATTAGTGTCCAGATTTGAGACAGTCTCTAAAATTTGAAAACTAGACTTCGGGCACAATTTCGAGATTAACAGATACAGATTTTTATTTATTTATTTTTGTTCATCTTGCCAAGCTTCCTATTAATTCATTCTAATGTTCAAACAAATTTAAAATGACTTATTAAGCGAAATAAACTGATCATCCATCGAGAATTCGAAAATACGTGGGCGTGGCATGTCCACTGAAATGCCAATGTTACAAAAACGTACTGAACAATTGTTTGAAGAACTTTTAAGTTTTTTTTTAATATCATCAAAAATGATTTGTATCAATCAAAGAAGTTCAGCATGAGATATAGAATAACATTTTCCAAAAAAAAAAAAAAAAAATCAGAAATTTTTTATTTTAATACACCATACACCCCTTAAATTTTTTTTTTTTTTTTTTGTATTTGGTCCCCTACATTGCTTGTATTCAGTGAAAGAATTCCCGATGCGCATAACTTACGTTTTACTAGAGCTTCTCTAAAAGTTAGAGTATATATATATATATATATTACAACAACAACAACGAGGATATTGACCGCTATGAAATAAATATCGTTTCTTAGCCTTGACGTTAATTACTAGTAAAATCCATAACATTTCGAATAAAACCGTTTAAATGTTATGCAAGAAGTTCATATATACGTACACCAAGTTGGAACGACCAAGAACTTTTAAATGTTAAAAAATAATAATTTAATTTTAATTAAAAAAAAATTTAATAGGACACCAGTTGTAATTAACAGATTTAATTGAACATAATTCAAAAATAATTTACTTGCTTAAAGCAGTGCAACAAAGGAGAGAGGGAATATTTAACATTTAATTTTTTTCTACAGCATATTAAAAATGTTATATTAGTGTTTGTTGATAATACTTAAATATGATACCTTCTAATCGGTCTATACGTATTTAACAAAAATCCTTTTTTTTTTTCAAAAAAATAAAGTAATTCAAATGTTAGTAAAACATACCTGAATATGGGAATAATTATGAATGTGATAACCTGGAACATCTACATCACTTCGTAAAATCATTTTTAGAAAATGCGGTAACGAATGGATATTTACAATGTTACTATACTGAAGTAAACTAATCACAAAGCTATCTTACTCGACCGTTTCACCACTAAGCAGGTTTCTTTACAACCCAGCTCTACTCTCGGATAAGTAGCCGGATCCCGAAGCCAAATTGGCGACCTTTTGTCATTAGCGCCAAATCATCCCCTGCTCACGTTTCTGCCAGCGGTCTTCGACCTTGAACTTCTAAATAGCTGGATTGCTGTTTACGGTAAATGCAGGAGCAGAAAGGAGTTTAAAAACAGAATAATCTCTAAATATAGGCTTCGAGTAAGAAGTCGATTGATTTTCTTTCTCAAAAATCAATGAATTAGCGATTGTAATCTAATAAATTAAAAACTAAGCACATTTTATTTGTGTGTTCATGAAAACCCTATATTTTTCTCTTCCGACAATATCTTTTTTTTTTTTGATCAATTGATTATTTATTAACATCTCTGGCGACGGACTTCGTAATCTAGAGCTTCGGTCAACAGGCACCTATTCTGAGTGATAAGGCTCCAGTTCCAGATTTACACATCACGTAAACGAGAGGACTTGGAACCTCGAACAGATTTAACGTGCATCTGTCCGCTACACAGCGGATCTCAAGTGGCTTCCGGGCTCGAGCCCACGACTCAACATAAAGAATGTCGACCACAAGGTTGCGATTAGGACCACTAGGCTACCGTGGCCACTTGAATATTTCTAGAATAGAATTTTAAGAATCAGCGATTAAATTGTATTGAAAAAAAATGTTCAACGATTTGTTTCGAAAGGGTGGAGAAGAGAATATTGATTTTATAATTATTATTATTATTATTGAGAGCTAATTTTGATAATTAGTTATCAGATTTTTTAAAAATATATTTTGAGAAAATATTTTAGTAATTTTCCTTTCAATCGGGTAGGAATATTCGGGGGGAAGAGGGGAAGGCGGCGAAAAGAGATGACTATATATTTAAAAAGAAATCCTAAGTTACTTAAAAGTCAGTGTTGCCAACATACACAATTATAGATCACTTTTTGGAGGTCACTTCTAGCAACAATTTCTCTGTCTCCGTTGAGTCAAAATGGAACACTTTTAAAACATTGAATGATAGTAGAATCACAATTTTTTTTTTTTTTTTGTGTGTGTGTGCATTGATTGCATTAGTGTTATTTTAATAAAAGAATTTTTTTTCCCAATTTTGATTAGTTTTTTTTTATTAATTATTTGTTCGTAATTTTTGTTTGTTTGTTTTGTTTTGAATTAATGTGAAAAGTTTTAAAACGATGAGTATTGTGGTACATTTTAACCCGTAAATTTACGAATTGCTTTAATAATGAAATCACTCATTAAAATAATATCACTTAAATAAAATTTGTCCTCAATATATATATAACGACCAATCATTTTTTTTTTTTTATTTTAACAGCACATTTATTTAGATTTTAACTAGAAAAACTCCCAAAAAGGTTTTGGTAGTGTATATTTTTACTGTCAAAAGTACTTTTTATTCAAATATAAGCAAAAATTAAAACTTTCCATAAAACATGGTAACTCAAAAGAAAATAAATACATTGACATTTTGTAGATGGAATAATATGAAATGTGACCTCATCTAGGGAATAGACTATTATTTTGATAACATAGCCCTTACGTAGAATGCTATGGTATTTCGAATTTTTAACACAGCAATTTTCTTTAAAAGTCATTGAAATTATCAATTTATATTAAGAACATTATATATATATATGTGTGTGTGTGTGTAAAGTAATTTACTTTTAACTATTTAATTAAGTTTTATATAAAACAAGAGTCGTAGCCAATTTCAGTTTCACAGATCTGTTTTATTTTAACGGAGAGAGAGACCATTTCCACACGGCGGGAATTACACAACTCCGCGTTGGATATAGATCATGATAGCATGGGTATAACAGCAAGAGAGCACAAAAAGAGAGCGTTTTTCGCTGTGTTTTTGTTTATATAATAGGGAAATTTCACTTTAAACGTCACTGACCACATGGTCTGGATGGAGGGACTTCAAGGGAATCTAAGTGTAGACTTAAAGTCTGGTAGGGATCATCCCTACAGGTCTGGTAGGGATCATCCCTACAGGTCTGGACTGTGGGAAGACGCTGATTCTGCGACTTTTTAAGAACGCGTGATTGCATACATTAAAAAGAAAAAAGGAATCGTATCAGGAAATAAGGATGAACATTATTTTTTAAAGGAGAGAATGGGAAAATTTAGGAGATTGAATTATTATTGTGAGAAATTAAGAGGAATTAA
>BMAW01130509.1:0-15731 GCA_019974015.1 Nephila pilipes | reverse complement strand
GAAAAATATGAAATAATATGCATACATTTCCAAAACTTCTCTGTAGATGACATTCTTCGTTCGTTTTTCTGGTTGTAGGATGATTAGATATTCACGTGAACTAACTCTTGAACATGCCATATAAAATTGACCATGGGGACAAAAAGTCACTTTGTAAATCTACACCAGCTAATTTTAAACTCTGCCCTTGTGCTTTATTGATAGTCATCGCAAAGCAAACTATAACTGGAAACTGCAAACGCTTAAATTCAAAATGATAATCTGATGGGATTAATGGTATTCTTGGAATGAATATATTTTCACCCTCATACTTTCCTGTAAAAATAGTCGCTTCTGTAACGTTTTTCTTTAGAATTTTCACTTTGAATCTGGAGCCGTTACATAATTTAGGAGGATTTAAATTACGCAACAACATTATTGGTGTTCCAATCTTTAGGTAGCCTAGTGGTCAAGGTTTCGGATTCGTGGCCGGCGGTTTTCGTTCAGTCGCGGGTTCCATCCTTGGCCGCCAAAGACCCGCCGTGTAGCCGGGACTGATGTAAGTTAAATCTGTCGGGGCCCAACACTTGTCGGGATGTTAGGAGAGGGGGGTGCCAGCTCAGGTGTCATCCTCATCACTTGACCGTGGTTCAAAATAATTATAGAAAGAAAATGTTCTAAAAGCTGATCCTTATGATTAAGAAGACTATTCAAAGGTTCAGGGTAGGATCTAATAGCAGGAAGCTGCTCTTGATTACCACTGTAGCACATTCCTGGAGGTTCTTCTATCAATTTTAAAGCATGGCACCCACAAACAGGACAAACCTTTTCCGATACTGGGGATTTTATCATTTGAATAGTCAATATCTGTTACATATATATATTTAAAACCAAAGCTTTAGAAGTCCAAGGCACTAATTTAACTTTTGATCTTTTTTCATTGCATTTAATTACAGCTGCCTGATTCACAGGAGGGTTATTAGAAAAGTATTTTCGTACTGCTGCTCTATGTACTTCAGGATGGCTTTTAGTATATTTTGAAGCAGCTTCTCTATGTATTTCAAGATGACTTTGAGTATACTTTCAACAGCTTGTCTTACTTGTTCATATCTTATTGAATTTGTGAATATTTTTCCTTTTTTTTTACCTTTCTTTATTCAATTGAAGAGATATTATATCATTAATAATCGATTCACTTGAACTTGATAAATTAATGTTAGATATTGATTGAGTCTTTGAAAGTAGCATAGATACGTTTTCTTGAGGCTGAAACTCTAAAGATGACACATTTTCTTCATTTTGTTTCACATTATCATCACCAAGATTAACTTTACTTCTATTTGTTATTCCAACTATTTCAATATAAACATCAAAATGACCACTATTATAGTTTCCCGTAAAACGTAATCTTTTTTTTTCTCTGAATTGTTTCACCAACAGAAGCTATAAGGCAGACGCCTTGATACACTTCGAACTGATAGGGAAATAGCTCTGCCACCGCCATAATTTCGCAAATAGATCCATACGTGTTTGGTTTGCACATTTCGGTAAAGTATAAATCGTTAGTATTATAAGAGGCGCCAGATAGCATTTGAGTGTAGCATTTAAACCGATCCCAGTTGTTAAACACGTGAGAAACAATAATATTTCTCATTTTATACGCCATCGATATGTCACCGAACACCAGCAAAGACAGAGACGAAAATAAACATGCTCCGTCGCCAAGAATTTTAAAAACTTTGAAAGGAGTAGTTATTCTATCTATCCAAATATATTCAACATCCATTATTAAAAACTATAACTGAAAAGTAAATACGAAAAATCAATTTGTACTAACCTACAATGAAATACTTTTCAAGTTAAAAAATATAACCGAAATTAATTTTTTAAAAACAAATTATTTAAAAATTCAACAAAAAATACTAACAAAAAAATAAATTATAATAAATTTTTTTAGCAAAAAGTCACCCGTATTACGTTATCCTTTTTGCAAAGGGATAACTCTGTTACGCTAGCAGCATATCTGGAATTGCAATTGAATAAGACAGAATAGCTCTTAAAAAATCATATCATTAAAAATAATTCTGTATTATGACGATAAAATATCCAGCCATTTTAAAAAATCAAAAACGTTTTTTTTCCTAGAAAACAAAAACTAAAAATTGTCAATATACAGAAACAAAATAATATTTACATTAGGTTACAATTAATGCGTACATCGAAATAAATATTCTGAATAGCTGCTTTTTTTTTTTTTTTTTATCAATGACAATGAATAACATACCTTTATTATTCATTTGTTAAAAGCCAACTTCAATTTCTTCGTAAGATTGCGTTTGGATTTACAAATGTAATTTATCAATCATTCATAATAATAAAATATTTTTCTCATAAATTTAAAACTTACGTCTAGGTTCCACAACAACAAAAAAATTATCGTTTGCGCAGCTAAGTTGTCGGAAATCAGCTGGGGTTACAATAGTATAGCTTTTTAATATTCACAATGCAAGGTCATTGAAATGCTTCGGCTTGGCGGTGGAAGATATTTGGTGATAAATCTCTAAATGTGTAGGAATTTCGGGGCTCAACATTTACATTATATATTTCGCATAAAGAGCCTCTTCGCCCAAATCTTGTCAATCCTCCTTCAGCGCTTCAATATGAAATTATTTGGCATTTTTCCATTTCGCACGCTGAAATCTCGCCAAGTATACTAAATTGGTAGCAATGCAGAATACATATAAAAAAATATATTCCGTTTGGCGTCGGTCATTTCATTTTTGGCGATAAAGTCGACAAAAATGACATACCCGATGGATAAGAGTAGATGAACGGATGAAAATTACATTTTGGATAAGACTTCCGTCAAATCCGTTCTTAGTGAGCGTCTACATCGCAAAATGAGTAACTTTGCTAAATTTCAAGTCAATCGGTTGAATAGTCTTAGAGATCTCGTGATGAGTCAGTGAGTGGTATTTCGCTTATATATATATAGATATAATTTCAAGTTACGTAACATTTTGAGATATTGTGTTTTGCAGTAATGAAAAACGTTGTTTTTAGAACCATTCCGGTCAGAGAAGTGGCCGCTGTAGTCTAGTGGTCATGCTCGCGGACGATACTGTTTCGTCGAATTGTGGGCTCGAGCCTTGAACCCCCTATAGACCCGCCGGGGCTGATGAATGTTAAATCGGTCGAGGCTCAAAGTTCTCCATTTGGCGGGGTTTGAATGTTAGGAAAGGTTGGTTCCAACTCGGGGGCCGGCCGCGTCACTAGATCGAGGCTCAAAATCACGAGATTCAACGCCTACAACCCTCGTGTTGCTTCAAGTGCGACGTTAATAAAACCAACCAATCAATAGAGTCAGATAAGTTCATCATCAAATAATATTAAAACAGCTATAATTCAACATTCTATATAAGATAGAAACAAAATTTTAACAGATATTTAAAGATAAAAGATTTAATTCTAATAAGAGACCAAAACTATATTTTAAAAAAAAATCGATATCTTCACCAAAAATTGTGTTTCGAAGATGTACTATCCCCTTAAAAATGTTCCTTAAACTTGGTAAATTTCATCATAATACATGAGTAAAATGCAGCATGAAATGTATCCCTTAAAACATATTTTAAAGTTGCTCATGGAACCCTGTCTGTCAAATTTTAGGAATTCTCTTTTAAATTATTGTTATCCGATTGTGTTGTTGTAGCTTAGGCGGTCGCGGTAGCCTAGAGGTCATGGTTTCGGATGCGTGGCCGGCGGTTTTCGTTCAGTCGCGGATTCGAGCTTTGGCTGCCAAAGACCCGCAGTGTAGCCGGGGCTGATGCACGTAAAATCTGTCGGGGTCCAAAGTCCTCCTGTTTACGTGGTGTGGAAGTTAGGAGAAAGTGGTGCCAGCTCAGGTGTCGTTCTCGTCACTTGATCGAGGTTCAAAATTATGGCTCCGTCGGCACTAGCCCTCGTGTTGCTTCTAGTGCGACGTTAATAAAAACTAAGACTTGAAACTATACTGTTATAGCTTAGTGTTCGTTGATCGCGATATCAATGAACGGCAACATTCAAGTTAAGTCATGGTTTCGGATCCTGGTTCAAAGAAAAATCATCGGACTGATTAATGGGAGCTTTTGCTCGATGAATTAAGACGAGACTTAACGTCTTCAACCAGTGTGGGTTGATTGATTGATTAATTGTCTCGCTTAGAAGCAACACGAGGACTATTGGCGACGCACATTGTAAATGTGAGCCTAGGTCAAGTGGTGAAGCCGACGCCTGAGCTGACATTTCCCTTTTTAAACTTCCTCACCACATCCATGGGAGGACTTTAGACTTCGATCAGATTTAATGTGCGTCAGACTTACACGACAGGTCTTTATAACAGCAAGACTCGATCCCATGACTTGACGAAATAATGTCGACCTCGAGCTCGCCGCCATGTGCTCGAGTCCTGATGCCACTAGTGACTCGCTGTGTAGCGGGGCTGATGTGTGTTCCATCTGTCGAGACTCCACGTACTCCCATGGGCACAGAGAGAAAGCTAGAATAAGTAGGTAGCAACTCAGTTGTCGTCCTCGTCACTTGACCGAGTTTCAAAAATATGAGGTCATTCATGTTGCTTTATAAAAGCGACGTTAGTAAGCAATCAATCAATTGAATTTTAATAGAGTCTTTATAGAATTTTGATGTAAAAAATTAGGAAATTTAATATTACACACCTGGATATTTTTTATAGAAAGTAATAAATAACTGTTATCTATTCATATCAGTAATCTTCGTTTGAAGAAATCTAATAATGTCTTGAAAATATTTATTGAATATTTTATCGTTGTGAAAAATTATATGATATATAACATAGTTACCCAGTACTTCACCAACATATCTAATGATAAAAAAATGTTTCGAAAATCTATATTTAACTGTTTAATATTTCTTTATATTTTACTCACTTATATACTTTTTCGGGCCGAAACACAATGGTGATGAATTTTTGAGTTTGACACCATTCCCGTAAATAAATTTTATTTCGTTTAAAATCAGGAACTGCACGTTTTCCTTCACAACAAGTAATATAAAAAAAAACTAAAGTCAACAATTATTTTAGTTACTTTTTATTAAATAATTACAATTAATGTAAATATGTATTTACATATGACAGAATCACAATATTAAGTGGCAAAAGAAATTTTTTTCCAGCGATCTACACGCTTCGTCACTGACGGTATTTATTTCTAAATTTATATCCTGCTAAATATCTTATAGAAGAGAAATTTTTTCTTCCATATAAAACTAAAATTAATTATTCGAAAATCAAATAAAAAAATTTATGCTTCGACGAGATTCGATCCGAAGGCATGAAGATTCTACGCCGACGCTCTACCAACTTTGCCATTGCAAGACAAATGACATACAAGAAGCATTGGCTTGTTTCTTAATTCATCCGGTAAATTAAATGGTTAGAAAGCAGTTTAGCCCAACCACCCTAGGAGACAAAAATTATTTGACGGTATTTCCCCAAATGTGGATACCCTGGTTCGGTACGCGGACTTAACGTTCAACTAAAAAAAAATCGCTAAGTTTGGCAATTTTTGAAATATAGGGAGAGTAGGAATTTAAAAAGTTTTTATGTTTAAAATTTAGAATATTTTTAATAGTACAATAAAATAAATATTTCAATTTTAAGAAAAAAATCTTGGTGGGGGCTGCATATGTCCCTTTGCCCCCCTCTGAGTACGCCCCTAATAGACATGTATTGATAATAGTAAAGACTCCGGAAATGACAAACTGAGAAATTTAAGAACTCATTACATACGGAAGTTATTCAGAAAGTAAAAGCACTGAGCAAATGAGGCCCGAAGAGAATTTTTTTCAATGAATTTGTCCGCACTCCGTTCTAGATCAAATTCTTGTGTTCTCGTTTGTCTAAGTCGGTTTAAAACTTTTGTTGCTGTGCCTTGTTGAAATAATGTCTGAATTCTGAATCCCGCCCTCTGCAAGTTGAGGAATTTAATCCGGTTTCTTTTTAAATTCCTACTATTAGTTCACACTCTCCATATATATATTCATATATCTTGTTCAAATTTTCAATCGTTAATAAAATACTTTTTATTCATCCACTCAAGTTCAAATACATTTTTTCAAACTTGTAGTGGACGACAAGTGATGTTAATACAGTTTTTTCAAATATTAATTCATTAATTAAATTTAATTAGTGACCACTTGACGCGATTTCAAAAATTGCCAAACTTGGCGATTTTTTTTGGCTGAACGTTACGTCTGCGAAGCCACATTTGGCAAAATACCGTTAAATAATTCCTGTCGCCATGGACGGTTGGGCTAAACTGCATTCCAACCATTTAATTTACCGGATGAATTAAGAAACGAGCCAATGCTTCTACTATGTCATTTGTCTTGCAATGGCAAAGTTGGTAGAGCGTCGGAGTAGAATCTTCATGCCTTCGGATCGAATCTCGTCGAAGCATAAATTTTTTTTTATTTGATTTTCAAATAATTAATTTTAGTTTTAGATGGGAGAAATTTTTTTTTTTTTTATATTAGATATTTAGCAGGATATAAATTTAGAAATAAATACCGTCAGTGACGAAGCGTGTAGGTCGCTGGAAAAAAAATTTCTTTTGCCTATATTGTGATTCTGTCATATGTATATACATATTTATATTTATTGTAATTATTTTGTAAGAAGTAACTAAAATAAAAATTTTCTTCGTTGACCAAAGTAGGAATTGACTTTAATTTTTTTATATATATACTATATATATTACTTGTTTCTCCTCATGCTTAATTTTTTTTTTTTTTTTTCCATCTCGAAGAGAAAAAAGAATTTTAACTCAGCCGAGAGAGAGTGAGAGAGATTCCTAAGAAAGAAAAAAAATAGAGAAATATTTGCTATCTCTGAAAGAGTGCCCTTGGTTTAGTGTTTGAGATGAAGAGAAGGTGGTGCATCCCTAAGCTATGCACCCACCGAAAATTCAAATTTTATTCTCGTGAAATCAATTATTTTTCTTAAATGCTCTTTACTTTTAAAAAATTTGTACGACTTGGTAAAATTATTTCACTAAATGATAAGTTTTAAAAAGGAGAAGTAAGATTGATGAGGCGTATTATTTAATTTTTACTCTCTAGGTGGTAATTCTAAACTAAAAAATTGCTTCTGGCATGGGAATGGCGATATGCCCCCCCCCCCCATTATGAATACTCAACTGATTTCCACGGCAACCGCAATAGTTTTTCGGGATCGTTTTAAACAGTTACTTCTGTCTATTCAACATTTTTTTTTTTTTTGTGAATAAAATTTATTTTTAATGGGTTTTCTTTAATTCAATCATAATTTTGTCTGGGTCAAAGCTTTAAAAGCTTTTTCTCTCATTTTAGATTGAGCTGAAATTTTCTATACGCGATTGTTTTGTTTCGGATGAAAATACATAATTTAATTATAATTAATACATATTAATTGATTGACACTAATTATTTAAAGAATTAAATTTTACTCTAAGTCGCCAAATCCGTCGTTTAATAATTTATCGTTTGCTTTAATTTTAATGACATGTAGCTTAATTGATTAACATGATGCTTAGTTGAGCTAAAAGTTTTCGCGCGTATTTATTTTAGATGATAAATTTAATAAACGTCAAATAATAAGATAAATTACTAAAATTAACTATTGAATAAATTTAAATGGACTCAACGTTCCCTTTCGCTCTTAAAATTTTAGGTATAAAAAATTATGTTACGCAAAGCGTGAAGTTTGAAAGGAAACCAATGTTAAAAAAAACTCGTTTTTTACCGGTGTAATTTCTTCCAAAACACAAACATCTCAGCGATAGAATTAAATGTGATATTTTGTACCCACAACAGCCCTCACAAACTATGTTTTCCAGCCTATAACTTGGAAAAATGCCATATGTATGGATTAACAGCTGTAAATATTTTTGAAGAGCTCATTTCCATACATCTGCACCAAGTCTAACATTTTCTTGACAAATCATTACAATATAAAGTCTATAAATGGAGCCTCGCTTTTCATACCTGACAGTTATCCAACATTTTTAACAGGAAAATTATTGCGCATAAAATTATTTACACTTTTATTACCTCCGCCTTTATTTGTGTGTACTGCATTACATTTTATTCCATAACACCGGTAAAAAACGAGTTTTTTGCTCATGGGTTTTCTTCCAAATTTCACACTTTGCGTATCATAATTTGAATTTTTTTACATTTACAAAAAGCACATTTGAAATTTTGTATTTTTATGAACTGTGAATTAAATAAATTAATTCACAGTTTCCCAGTATTTACAAAATTCCTATAACATGTATTTTCATTTCATTCCTCACAAAAAAAAAAAAAAAAAAAAAAAAAATGTTCTGCTATTGTGCGATCCCATTAGAACCGTAAATGCAATGTAAAATGCTTTGATTATATATATTCCAAAGTTTTCCTTCGATACTGATACGTAAAATTCTCCAAATTTAACAAAATATCTCAGATAGAACTCTTTCCGCTTCATGAGTGTACATATTTCTCTAAGAAAATGTTGTGCATGCAACTCTAGAATACAAGCAAGTTTTGAACAAAGCATATATTTTTTTTTCTTCAAAATATCCCATTGTAGGTATGTTAGACAAATGCATTTAAAAAAAAAATGACTAAAACACAATATAATCGAAATATAAATAAATACATATATTATGGTTTCTTATGTTACACTAAGCTTCAAAAACTTCTTTCCTTGGTCAATACAGCAATATTTTACAAATAGTTTAATAAAAGTTTCACAATTCGCTTTTTAAAAATGTCGAATATACATAATTATTTATAACAAATCTCAACATTTACTAGCGATCGATTGAAATTTAAAGGCAACAATTCCTTGCTATTACTGCGCCTGAATATTAGAAATCTTGCCAGTAGAAATTTCAGAGATAAAGCTATTTTCGAATTTGGAAATTCATATTAGATTTGAGTAGCTATTTATACTTAGAAAAAAAACCGACCCTTTATTATTAAAAATCAATTTTCCAAAAAAAAAAAAAAAAAAAAAAAAAATTCAAGCTGGCTATTTCAATATTAGTGTTTCTTCTTTATGTTTTTATTTTGAATTAATATATCTCTAACATATTTAAAATCACTCAGATTTTGTGAAACGAAAATTAGTTAGAGAACGGCTTAAGTGTCATTTTATGAGTTTCGAACAGATGTAGAACATGCAATGCAGTAAAATTTTAAGAGATAAATTGTTTAAAATTTGTTATTCAAGTAATATTATTTGATTAGCTCAGTTAAAAATCTCTTTAAGCTCAGAAAAAATGTTCTCGACATTAATGAATAAGGATGCTTTATTCAAAACTCCGAATTTACTTCCGAAGCCGGGGGAGGGCAGAATAATTAATATTAAGTCGACATCATTGTACAAAAATTGCAAGACCAATCGAACACTAAAATACAACGATTTAATGGATTTATTACATTATACATTCCATTCACATCACTAGTATTTCAGATATCTCACAATACAAATTAGAAATTAATTAATTATAAATTGCAAAATATAATTACTTTGAAAGTAGTGAATAAATGTTTGCATATATATACATAATGACTTACTAAATATAATTAAATATCCTGCCGACTTCTATCATGAATGATATTAAACGTTAGTTCAATATTAATGGATTAATGGAACAGTCTGCATACATGGCCGAAAAGATTTTTTTATTTATTCGATCAGACTTAATCGGGCTTAGCGAAACACCATAAATATCTCAGATGATCATCAGAGAGGAGTGTAAGAAAGAGAGAGGGCATTTCGCTGTGTTTTTTTATTATATAGCAGGGATTTTTCACAATGAACGTCATGGAACATGTGGGATGAATGGAGAGATTTCGAAGGAATTCAAGTGCAGGCATAAAGTCTGATAAGGATCATCCCTACAGGTCAGAAGGCGTGGGAGCTGCTTATTTTGCGAATTTTTGAGAACGCGTGATTGCATAAATTAAGTTTAAAAGGAATGGTATCAGGAAATAAGAATGAACGCTTTACTTTTAAATGAAAGAATGGGAAAAATTAGGAAAATTAAATTATTATTATTATGAGAAACTAATATAAATTAAAGTTAAATCATTACATATATGTTTATAATATACGGAAGAGAATTTTTTTTCCCATTAAATTATGCTTAGTTAAAAAAGAGTAGAAATGCTATCTCATTGTATTTTGAAAGTGGCTTAAATCTATTCATAGTTATCAAAAACGCATTATTTTTTAAACCATGTTTAATTTTCATAATTGGTAATTTTTTTCAACTTAACGAACACAAAAACATTATACTATTATAATATCAGTTACCAATATTTGGAATAATTGCCGGAGTAAAAGAGTGAATGATTCTACCTGCAAGACAATACATTTGGACAAAGCCCCTAATTTTTGCCCTCCTCCTACTGGATTCCTGAGAGAACCGAGTTAGATGGTGGGACACCCCCCCCCCGGGGGGGGGGCAACCTCGAAGTGACAGTGAGTTTTTAAGGCTCCCGTCGACACGCCACCACGAATTTCCCCACTTAATGTTAATCCTATGGAGTTACGTACTTAAAGTCTCACATCTAGAATATTTATTTATTTATTTTAAATGCATGGAATAAAGTGCATTTTAAAGAGCATTAAAAAATGAAGGCTTCTGTGGAGTTACTTTTTTTTTCTGTTTTTTGCAAGTATTTTTAAATTTTTATTAAAGATCTGAAAACTTGCATCCGGTGCATTAAATTGATCATATAAATACTTTGAATAATCAGAAAAAAAAAAAGTAATTCCACAGAAGCCTTCATTTTTTATGCTCTTTCAAATGCATATTTTTTTTAAAAAAATTTAATTCATTTCCCTGCTTGTAATTTGTTGAGTCAGCAAACTAAGCATGGAAAGAGGGGAAAGCAATATTAAAAGTCCCGCCTCAATGCGCAAGGATACATGGTAAAGACACTTTGACAAAAGGAGATTTACAACCCTTCGGAGGGAAGTCAGCGGATTCCTGGGAATTTGTAAGTGATCTTAGGATCCCCCCCCCCTAGTTGCGTAATATCCGTTGAAAGTTTGTCTAGCTTGCTATACAGATATCTATGTGGTATTTCACAGAATTTAAAAAGTAAGCTTCATTCACGATTTCTTAAAAATAGAAGTAATCCTTCGTTTTTTACGCTATTTTTACTGGGTATTTAAAAAAAAACACTATACAAATTACTTTATTAATTATTAAAATGAACAATAGATATATTAGATACGTTATTTAGAGAGAGAGAGAAAGAAGAAATTTGCTTTTTTTTAATTTTTTTTTTATTATTATAACTAAAGGAAAAATTTTCAAATTTTTATGATAAAATTGAATGCATATCAACATAAATCATGTGCGTGACCATTTATTACTATTTTTTCAAAACTCCATTTGTAGGAATCAGATTAAAATATATCGAGTTTTTATGATTAAATGAAGAATACAGAGAAAAAATTTATTGCATTAATTTTTTTTCTGATTCTTATATATGTGAACAATTTTACATGGCTAATACATTTCTCAAGAACGGAAACATTATTTTACTGCTTTGAAACAGCATATGGAGTAGCCCAGAGGTTCCCAAACTTTTTTTTTTCTTGTGGACCACTTTCAAAGTCTTACTATTTTCGGTAGACCCCCTGCTGCTACATTTCTACTGTATTCCCAAAACTCCAAAAAAATATCACCCTAAATTGGGGGTGTTAAGAAGAAGAAAAAAGAAGTAGCACATTTTCTTGTGTCCTATTTATTAAAATAATACTTGTGGTTATATGTGCGTAAATAAGTATTTTTAAACAAAAAAGTACCTAGGTACCTAAAGTTTAATCTTCCCTGGCTTTTTGTTCTTTTATAGAAGTTTTGAATAATCTATAGTATTTAATTTTTACTACATAACTACCTACTATACTCAAATAGTAAAACAAATATAATATGATTGATAAATTACAATATACAATAAAAATATGTATAACAAATAGGCAGATACTTACTTTTTCCGGCACTGCAAACACTGACAGCGATTCACTCACAGTCACACTTTTATGTTCAAAATCCCGGAAACAAATGAGTAACGTTTTGTTCTTGGTATTCGTATTTATACTAATGTAGATTGCATTTGCAATGTCGCATTTAATCCCTTTGCAGGTCTAAAGAAGCATCCCGGACGAACGGGCACACGGGCGGCACTTTGCAAGTCTCGACGTGGTGTACATTTGTACTATATCTATTGTTCTATTCAATTCTGTGTTTGAACTGAGTCTCAAATATTTTTGAGTACCTACCTAGTGAATGATGCTACCTGCCTACGTTGATAGGTAAATCGAAGCCAAAATTTTTTTTTTTTTTTTAATGAAAACCAGAAAATTTTTCGTGGACCCCCGTGTGGTCTCCTATGGACCCCTGGGGGTCCACCTGGACCACTTTGGCAACCTATAGAGTAGCCGAATGGTTATGCTCGCTATTTTGTGGCTAGTGATGTTTTAGTGGCAACGAGGGTTCGAGGCCTATTTTCCTAGAACCGCCACCGTGTTTCAAATTTAAAAAACAATAAGTAGCTCGCATGTTTCTTCCAATTGCGACACTAATAAATATTCAATCCTTACGAATTTTGTTTTAAGATTTTGACCTCGAATTAGCTTTCCTACCCTTCATTATCTTATTAAGAAGTTTGTGTCGTGATGGAAAAAAAAAAAAGATGCAGGAATAATTTTGCTAATTTGAGTAGGATAAAGCTTTGATATCCTATTTTTTCAACACTGATCAAGAGGTTCCTTCAAGAAAACGATAAGCTCAAAGAGTTCCCAAAGTGTAAAAGATTGAATACACCTGTTATAGATAATTGTTTCACTCAAAACAAAAATTGAGTTAAGGTAATGATTTTAAAACTTTTGTTTTTAATATGAGAGTAATCCAAATAAAATCTTGTAAAAAAAGTAAATGAAAAGTGTGTGTGTATATATATATATTAATAGAAATATATATATATATATATAGTTTTTATTAATTTCGTTCTAAAAAGCAACACGAGAGTTATAGAAATATTTAAAAAATGTATATTACAATCTGTGCCTTTTAGTTATAAAAATCAAACTCTTAATAAAAGCATGTACTTTGATATAAATTTTCTTTCCTATTGGGGCAATTAGAATTGGATGCAATATTATCAACAGAATTTTAATAATTATTTCACTTAATACAACCACATACTGACAATACAGCAATTTGTTCTGACTTGGTACCGTCTTTTTAGCCACCCAAGGGGCTATTGTTTCAGTTGGGTCAATTTTGGCGAACCAGATGACTTTTCGCGTACGAAATCACTTTATAGTTTTTAATTGTTTGTTTCAATTTTAATTACATTTAGCTTAAATATATTCAATTTAATAATTTGTCATTTCCTTTAATTTTAATTACGTGTAGCTGATATAATATTCAATTTAATAATTTATCATTTGCTTTAATTTTAATTACATTTATCTTAAATATATTCAATTTAATAATTTACTGGTTCCTTTAATTTTAATATCGGAAAAGTTTACTATTGTCCATTTCTCGATATTTCATCGTTTACTTTAATTCTAATAGTTAATTGAGTAATTTAATAATAATTACAAAAAAAACCCCGCACTTTGGCCTTCTGAGTGTACCGTAGGTGAACTTTATCAATCAATTCAACTTTATCATTTCCAATATTTTTCCCCACATGATTTGGGCATTAATGGTCAGTTAACACATCGATCAATAACTCCCGAGACTAACCCAGAGATGGCGCTCGTAGTAAACCAGTAACCAGGTCTTTCTAGAGTACTAACCTTTGCTTGAAACGTGTCAAAATTTTAAGTCGATCGGACCAGGAAAAAGGTTTTTTGAAGTGAAGTGAAAAAGGTTTTTTCCAAGTGGGTGCCGCGATTGCTTTCGATGGAGCAACGAGTCGATGATTCAGAAAGCTGTTTATCGCTATTTACTCGCAACAAAAAAGATTTCTTGCGAAAAAAAAAAAAAAAATAATTTTTTTTTAGGGGGGAGAAAAAAAAAATATGGAAAAGCGTTGGAACGATTGTATCACCCTAAAAGGTGATTAAAAAAAGGTGTTATGTTGATGAATAAAAAAAAATTTTGCAAAAAAAATGTTATTTTCAATGTTAGACTCGGGAGTTATTGATCGATGTGTTATATAACTCTATTGAGTACAACTGTAACACATTACTTCGATTATTTAAATGATTGTTGCGGATAAGAGTTGTACATATTGAAATTTTTTAATTTCTTAACGATTCCTCTTACTTAAAATGGAGCGAAGTTTAATTCCTTATTCTTTTCTGTTTTTCCTTGAGAGAAAGAAAAAAATACATAAATTTAAATGGAAAATTCCGCTTGATTAAGGAATCTATTCTTATTTAGGACATGAAATTCGCTATATAGGTGGGTAAGGGTTGTAGCTTAGGTGGTAAAGAACTCGTCAAAAAATGCGAGGGGTTACTCGATCGGTATCCAACCTCTATTTTTGTTCGCTAATACTTAGTCTTAAACAATATACTTCGGTTGTTTTTGAGATCCAATATAATTAAAATATATATTTTAAACGCTTTTGTTATTAATTAACGTAATAAATTACATTTACTATTAAAATTTGACATATTTGAATATTTGTCAAAGAAAATGCAACTACACAAGCAAAGGTATTACTTGTTGCATATCACGGCAGTTATTTATTTCTAATGCGAAGGCGATAATTATTTTAAAGCATATTTTATCTAAAACAAATTCGCAACTTTGAAAAAAAGTTTAAAATTAATATGAGTGGCTAAGAAGCCAATTAAGTGAATGAGTGGCTAAGAAGTTAAGACAAGAGGGGGGGGGGAGATTTAAAAAATTAATGCTTTCTAATACATTGGCTTTTAAAATATTTGGTTTATTAATTTGATCAGCAAAGTTTATAAGTGTTGCATTTGCATCGGCACTTAGAAGAATAATATTTAAATTTAGAACTTCCTTTTAAATGCTTGATGCTCAGTTTCTTTGACCCGTAAAATATGATTTATGGCTTTTAGGCAAATAAATAACTCAAAAGAAGGATTATTTTCACTGAATACAACAATAAACTTTATTCGCTCATCTTCACAAATTCTAACTACAAAAATACAGCGCGCCGGCGAATCTACTCTAAATTCTATTTACAAGTTGAGTAGTTCGCAGCTTCTTCTCGCGAACGTGACAATAAGGTTTATTTTTCTCCAAACGTTAGGGTTTACAATAAAACAAGATTTGTAGAAGAAAAGCTCATAAAAGCGTATGTATTAGGACAACAGAAGTACATCTTTAAATCTTTAGAACTTTCACCTTTGGGTAGTAGAAAAGATAATAAATTTATGTAAAAATAGTACAATAACGTTTGTTGTCATAAGTTTTCCTGTTTTTTTTCAACATAATTAACATTTTCCGAGGTATCCAAATGTAAATTTTGATCTCCGTGTGTTGATGCTAATGTCTTGTAAATGTAGCGTTTTATGAGAGGCATATACTTTAATAAATTCGCATGCTTTCTTTCATTTCGTTCGAAATTTTTTTCCTTTTACATTAAAATATTGTTTTTTTTTTTTTTTTTTTTTTTTTTTTAAGATTGCTGGTCTACCTACTTTTATTTTTTTTATCAGTTATACGAAAGGTATCCCTCGAGAAAATCATATT
>BMAW01130506.1:5818-17549 GCA_019974015.1 Nephila pilipes | reverse complement strand
ATAAATGTAATAAAATAAATGTAATAATGTCATAATAAATGTAATAATGTCATAATAAATGTAATAAAATAAATGTAATAATGTCATAATAAATGTAATAATGTTATAATAAATGTAATGAAATAAATGCAATAAATGAATGTAATAAAATAAATGTAATTATGTCATAATAAATGTAATAAAATAAATGTCATAATGTTAATAAATGTAATAAAATGCCATAATTAATGCCATAATAAATGTCATAATGTTATAATAAATGTAATAAAAATGTAATAAAAATAAATGTAATAAAAATGTAATAAAAATAAATGTAATAAAATAAATGTAATAATGTAATAATAAATGTAATAAAATAAATGTAATAATGTAATAAATTAAATGTAATAATGTAATAAATTAAATGTAATAAAAATAAATGTAATAATGTAATAAATTAAATATAATAAAAATAAATGTAATAAAATAAATGTAATAATGTAATAAATTAAATGTAATAAAAATAAATGTAATAAAATAAATGTAATAATGTCATAATAAATGTAATAAAATAAATGTAATAATGTAATAATAAATGTAATAAAATAAATGTAATAATGTAATAATAAATGTAATAAAATAAATGTAATAAAATCTCTATTATGTAATAATGTCGGCACTAAGCCCGCGACCTCAACGACTCGGCTGCCATGGCCGCAAATTTGTTTGTATTAGATGTAACTCATTTTTTTCATCTTATAAATGATTACTGTTGCAGTTTGAAACAAATTTTCCTTTAATCAAAATCAAATATTTTTATCAAGGGTTTATTTTGCCCTTAGACAACTAAATTGAATGTAAAAAAAAGAGAAAAACTTTGTTTCCTACTCAATTTCTCTACAGACAAAAGTAATTAAAAACGAGTTGATTATAAAATAACAAAATTCATTTACTGATTTTCACAGTTACGACTTATTTAACTCTTTTTCTAATAAAATAGTAGTTGAAAATTTTGTTTCTACATTACAAAAAAAAAAAAAAAAAACCCGAATGTTTTGAAAAGAAACGTTTTGCGTCCAATTGGTCTTTTTAAACAAGGTCTTCTTTTTCTGAAATGTTCTTTCAGCAAGTTTTTCATCGTAGGGTAAACAATATAAAATGTTTTCCTCGAGGTGTAATTGCTTTAAGGCAGTGTAAAAAGAACCTTTAATTAACTGTTTCATTTGAATTTCTTAATGTTTAAGAGTGGTAAGGAAAAAATCGCATTCTTTGAATGAATACATCGTATGGTTTGTTCAAATTTTCAAATAGAAAAAAACATTCACACATCTCGCTTAACAAACTGAATTTCTTTCCATTCAAGTACACTTGAAAGCTTTCAGTTTGCTGCTTGCATACTTTGAGAATTTAGTCTCAAACACTTATAAGAAATAAGAAAAAAAAATTTGGAAACTTTTCCTTTTTCAAATACTTTTTAAAAATACTAATAAACGGACATTAGTTGTACTTAACACAAAACATATTGAAGTTCCTGTCTTTTAAAAAGCAAAGGAAAAACACTTTAATTATTTGGAATAGTAAGCCTTCTTTCCGGTATTAATAAGATCGAGGACGATTAGAGATTCACTGGAGGAATATAGTTTTAAAAGAGACATCAAAGCTAAGTCATTCTAGATAAAATCTTAGACGATTTTAAGCATGCGTGTAACGTGTTTGCACACATTCTGAACCTGTGTAGAGAATATAAATATCAGACGAAGTATTTCGTCATTTTCAATACTTCAAAAATTAAATTTCAGCGTTGAACATTAATTTAACTGACTTGTATTTATAAAAGTAAAACATAAAATAAGAAATTAATCCAGTGCAATGGTAAATAAAAAGATATTGCGACAAACGAATCATATGATTACAATTACTTGCTTCATGATCACTTGAAGAATACCTAATGTTTATGGAGTACATTTTACTGTATGCTACACTGCATTTACAAAGTTTTAATGCGCAAATGTATTAGGTAATTCGCTATAAGAGAAACACTGTACTATCACAGAGTTACGATAAACACTGCCTGAAAATAAGAGCAGTGAAATGTAGTGACTTTGAGGTCAAGGTCAACAAACACTCCAACGCTGTTTGAAAAACACGAAATCGAAAGTCTCAGTCGGCAATAACCGTGCCGAACCATCGAATGCCAAATTTAAAAAAAAAAAAAAAACACATGTTTCTGTAATCAAATACAAAATTGTAGTTCACTTCATTATTGTACGAGATAATTATATTGTTTATTCACTCGCTTTTTTGTATCTTCATTACAGCCAATAATTAACATTCTTTTGCATTAGGAGGAAGTAAAAGTCCCAGTTTAAAGTGTCCCAATCAAGAAAATGGTAAAAAGTTGAAAACTTATCATTAATATACAAAGGAAAGGGGGAAGATGAGCTTTTAAGAGATAAAGGACCGAGGAAAACAACATTATACGAATCAATGTATAAATGCGCGAAAAAGAAAAGCAAATATTATGCAATTCAATTTAAAAAAAACTCTGAGTAATAGATTATTGCAAACGCAATCCAGAAGTCCAAAAGACAACCAGTTAATTCCAGATACATTACTGGGAAAATACTTTCGAATTGCCTTTTTTCCGGTGAGACAGAAAAATAAAGATAAATGTAATAAGTTGAAAAACAATTTGTAAGTTTTCCAATAACGTAAAGTGCTAACAGTAGAATAAAATGATTAAGAGTGTGTCATGTTTTATTACAAATATGATGACGATAAAATGGTACACAAAAGAAGGGAAGCTATTAAATAACGAGACTGCGCTACAAAATGTTTTATTTTGATATCATACATATTAACGTATCATCACGTTTAATATACAACCCTCCTCTATCCCCGCAACTTTCCATGCGAATCTTCCATTGTTCGAAACAGTGCTAAAAGTATTTTTCTGTCAGCTAATTCTGGACGCGAGCCGTTCTTTCTATTTCACAGCTTCAACGGACTCAAATCTGGATCCTTTTAATGCAGATTTCACCTTAGGAAACAGACAGAAGTCGCATGGCGCAAGGCCCGGCAAATAAGGTGGATACTAACACTAGGATGGTGTACTTGGTTAGAGACCTCATGACAGATAATGCGGAATGACTTGTTCTTCCGCAATTCGGGTTCTATTTCTTTATTTTTTCGAGCAGTTCAGCAAGAACGTGCAGGTAGTAATCTTGATTAATAGTTTGATCTTTAGGAACCAAATGAAGGCACACAATTCCATGAATCTCGAAAATAAAGCAATCGAAAGAATATGTGACCGGCAATTAGTTCGAAACATATTAACTATTTTTTCGACATTGTCATCCAGTTTGATGTGAAAGAACAACCCCGACTTGATTTCTCCTTTAACGTCATCTCGGCTATCTTGATAATGCTTAAACCACTCCAAAACGCGTGCATGGGATGAACATTTATTACCATGCACTTCTTTCAATAAATTATAAGATTTAGTAGGGGATTTTCCAAGTTTCATGCGAAATTTCACAACAAATCGTTTCTTACTTATCCTCTTTCCGGCGAAACAGAAACTATTTCTAATGCGAACGGAGACTACGGCTATACGGATTTGTTTACAAAAATGAGAGGCACCACATTTGAAAGAAATGGCTTCATGCTAAATAGCTGTCGATCGCGGAAGTTTGGGTCATTCGTACTTCATCTGTAGCCTCGTCAGTCTCCTTATTTAATATCCACACATCGGAAGTTAAATATGACCTATTTAACACAAACTAAATATCCATTAGTATTTTTTCAAGAATTATTCTTATAGAAGCGAATGCTTCCATTATTCTTATAGAAGCAGATGCTTTTAAGTACATGGTTGCATGAGATACTTTGTACTTGTATTTTTCTGTATTTGTTGCATTTTTTTTCATTAATGTAAAGAAATTACAAATTACTAAACTTACATATAAATTATTTTTTGAAAAATCTAATTAAAACTTTTATTACATTTTTTTTTAATTAAAGTCCATGAAACACAAAGTAGAACGGATAATTTTAAAATGTAAGATAAAAGGGTGCTGCAAATACACAAAAGAGAAATACATTTTATGTTTATGTAATTGTGTTACCCCTTGGAAAATATATTGCTCTCTTTTACGAATATCGCAATGATTTTGATTAAGTCTTTATGATCAAGTTGTGCAGTAATACTTAGAAATATATGTTTAATTAATAGTGTGTGTGTGTGGAAGTTTAATTAAAAATGTGTGGATGTTTAATTAAAAATTTTATTCATTTAATTTCATGTAATTATTGTAAACACTTCTGAACAAAACCCTTACGAAATCTTTCACAGTTTGCTCGACTGTAATGTATATAATATTTTCTTAAAAAATTCCGACTAAATATCATTTAGAGTCATACTATTAAAAAAAAAAATGCTAATTTAAGCCTAAGTAGCTAAACTCAAATCTGTACTACTATGTAATTACCAGGTGTGGAGATGAAATAACGAAACTGAGGCTGCAAAATATTTTATTTTGATGTCATGTATATTTACTTATTATCACCTTCAATACTATATCCTATTCAATATCCTCAATCCCTATAATGCTCCATGCGGAACTGTTGGAAGTTTTCTTCTTTAAGCTCCTTCAGAATGCGTGTCACTTTCTCATTCACAGCTTCAAATCTTGCTTCATTCAATACGGATTTCATCTTGGGAAACAGAGAGAATTCACATGGCTCAAGTTAAGGCAGATGTTCTATTACTGGGAGGATGTACATGAATAGAAACTTCTTGACAGACAATATGGAATGAGCCAGAACATCATCTTGGCGGAAAAATACATCATACGGATTCTTTGTCAATTTCTACAGTTTCCGCAATAACACAAATTTATTAACCCAGGGTTAAATTGAACCAGAATATCGTTTTTTTGATATTGTCATCCGTGTCTGATGAGGAAGGGCGACCTGGACGGGAATCACTTTAAACGTTTTCTCGGCCATCTTGGAAACGCTCAAGCCCCTCAAAAACACGTGCAAGCAATACACATTCATTGCCATACTCTTTTTTCGATAAATTATAAGTTTCAGTAGCGTTTTTCCAAGTTTCATGTGAAATTTCACAACAAATCGTTCCTTGTCATTTTTCTGGTGAAACAAAAACACATTTTTTATGCGAACGAAGGTTAAGGCTATATAAGAGGCACTGCATTCGAAAGAGAAGACTTCACGCTAAACAGCTGTCTTTTCTATGTGTATTCGAGCTCATAGCTGGCGTTTTTTCTATTGAGCCTTAGTTTTGAGTCCTGATTCCACTATCGATCCACTTCATGAAAGAACTGATGTGCGTTAAGTTCGCTCTTTCATGATGGAAAAATTCAAAAATTTGATTGCATCTCATGTATCAGTCCCGTCACCTGACCATGGCCAAAATTTACGAGGTCTGCCTCTAGTAGCTTTTGTGTTCCTTCTTATTGTTACCGCTCGCCTGTAAGGGGTGTTATATGTACAGTGAATTTGCAAAATGGTTGCTTACAAAACATTCCAGAGGGAAGGGGAAACCTCTCCGGATCGCCAGGTGACGCACCCGTTAAATGTAAACTGCACTGCTCACCAACGGAACACGATAAATATTCAAAAGAATAAAGTTGTTATATAACCAAAGAGTCTGCTCTTTGTCTGAAGTTTAAAGATCAAATTTATGTAATTGTTAATTGATAAGAATTATCACTGAAAGTAAAGCAGAAAGTTCAGAAAAGTGAATTTATATCTCAGAAGTGATGTAAAAGTACAAAAGTATTTAATATATCTAAGAAGTGGAATAAATATAAGAAAGTTGATTAAGAAAGGGGAAAGAAATTTAGCATAAAATTAAATCAAGAGCAGTTAATCTTGTAAAGACTTTAATATATTGTCAATCATTGTACCAAATATCCAAAAGGAAAAGTTATTTCATCCCTAATATTTAACACTGCTGATGCCAGTTCGTATTTTCGTAAGTAAACATGTATTTAAGATTACAATTATTCATTTAATAATTCTACGTCACGAAGTTAATTTTAGAACAGGATTGGTTAATACAAAAACAATTTTTTGAAGTATATTTAATACTGAGTCAAAAGTTTGGCAAAACCTCAATTGATATTTATTTCGTATGAATATCGAAAAGTGAATGTAATCCTAAGAGACTTTTTTTCCTATCACATGTAATAAGTTATAGGATTATAAGCGACAGGAACTCTCCAGAGGAAAAGTGTAAAATATGATTGAGCTTACTTGGCAAAAAATAACCCTCACGTTAAAACTTATTTACCAGAAAATGTTGACTATTCTTATAGATGCCTTTATGATGTCCTATTACGAAGAGTAATAGGTTCTGCATCGTAGATACAAGGTGAAAAACAAAATAAATATTTTTGACAGGCTTTTAAAAGACTTGTTTATTATTTATAACAAAATTTTCATATAACAATAATTTATTTTTTCGGAATAAAATTCCTTAATTATTGAAATTTCCTTTGTGAATGAAATATTAGGAATATATTTTTCATCAAGATCGAAATAAAAAAAATATATATTTTAACTGTGGGGCATTTAATAAGGATTTGCATTTAAATTAGCCACCCTCATACAAAGGGGCCTTTGTTATTATACAATCACAAAATGTTTGTCCCTCTGAACACTATTCTAACTTAATCGTGAAATTCACGTAACTTGTGGTTAATTTAATCTGATTTCTTCCAACCGATTCACAATAGTTTCAGTTAGAATTGTAATCGCCTCTTTGAAGTATTATTGTTAAGAGGACACACTCACACAGTACGTATAATTTGATGAAAACCAATTAAAAAATATAATAATATTTTCATTCTAAATTATTCTTTATACGATTTTCTATTACCTCATAAAATTTCAGAGCTCTACGATAAAAGTATTGGAAGATATGATAAGTCTTATGTTTATTGGTATTCATTTCTTGACGCCATTCATCTTTAGCAGAGGAACCTTTGGTTTTATTTTTACCTATTTAATTAATTCTAATAGGATCATGTTCTTTTAAAATGATATGAAGCAATTGCTTACCAATCTCAATGTTTGTTTACACGTGCCGATATATTCCGCGCTCGCATATTTTATATTAATTTTTATTATTCTTTTTAACATTATTTAGTTACGATTTTATAAAATAATCTTGTTAAACACTAATTGTTCGTTTTAATTCTATTTACTTTTATATATAATCATTTGCATACAATCTAATATAGTATTTTATAATTTTACAATGACTAGCTAGAATTCAAGTAAATTGGATATAGACATAAATAACAGAAGACATAAAAATAATGTTATTTTCGCGTAGCACGTCAAAATGTAAAGTTGACCTGTGTCAGAAAAGAAACATTTTCAAAGTTATAAGAAAGAATTACTTATAGTTCTGAATTTTTTTAAGCATTATAAACTAAACTGCATTTTTTAAACATAAAATATGAATAGGTAAGCTTTATTTACTCCAAAATGTTTGCAAATTTGATTTGCATGTTGTTTTTCGCCTTTCGTTAAAAAAAAAGTTCTGAAAATTTAAAATTTTAAGTAAACAAAATAAAATATTCGCTTCACAATTTTGTGAAACTCTTATCTAGTGCATAAAGTGCATAGTAAATTTATTTACTAATTTTATTGCTCTTACATATCTTTTAAAGCAAATAAAATCTTTAAAATAATTTAACACAGAACAAAAAAGATTCCAAAGTTTTTCTGCTTTTAAAATGCTAAGGCTTTTTTCCTATTGTGACAAATGTTTTGATATTTTTCCTGGCTTTGACTTTTAATATATATAACAAAAGTTAGTATGCTTTCATGAATCAAAATAATAGTTAGTTTTTTAACAAATATTTTAATTTAGAATTTACACATTTATTATGGAATTCTAAATAGTCACTAATGAAAAAAAAATTAATTTATCCCAAAACTTTTACCAACCTCGTTTGTACATAGTTTGACAAATCTCTAAATCAATTTTCATACGCTTAGGTCAATTATTGTAGGTGGGGTAGCATTTTAAAAACGCCTTGTGAATTTTAATTTTTTTAAAAATTAAATAGTATGCTTTTTGGTGCATTTTGAATGCATATTCTATTATAGTTACGCATTACATACACATTGGTTAAAAGCAAAATGATTCATCAAAAACAATAAATCAAGGATTTTTTATTTTAATCGCATCGTGTTCCCTTAAGAACACATTAATAGGTAAAGATTTATATTATTTTTTTTTTAATATTACGGTAGCAATAATTACAACTGTCTTTAAATATATTTGATTCAATAATTAATCATTTGCTATAATTTTAGTATCTGAAAAAAATGTTCTCGTCTACATCAGCATTCTATTATTTGCTTTGATTCTAAAATTTAATTAAGAAATTTAATAATTATTAAAGACGAAGTTATACAAATCATATTTTTGCAAAACTATGCTTAGAACCGTTTGTAAAATGGATGTTTTAAATAAATTTTTTTTTCTGGCACGGATATTTTATTAACCAAGATATCTCTACATCTTCATTCAGTCATTCGTAAATCATGATTCCCTTCCTTAATAGTTCCTTATGATTTCCCAGGAGAGTCGATTTTGGAGTAAAACTGGGTTGTGTGGGATCCGTTTTAATGATGTTCGCTTATATGATAACCAAGATTTTGTGAGTAATATTTTAAGGTTTTTGTATTAAAGTATTAGTTTTGTTCTTTGCTAAATTTGAAGTTATATGAATAAGTTTTTTAAAGAAGAATTTTAAATATGAGACGTTATTCATCTGCATTTATTTCTACTATTTATTTTGTAGCGCTCTAAGGCGCATTTCCCCCCAAATAGCTTCGTGAATATTTTCTAGGCGCTACTAGACTCAAGCAACTCAACTTCCAAATGTGCAAAACAAAGTCCAGATTTAAATTCAAGTGTGGTGAAAAGGATATTTGTCCTCATAAGTAGGAGACGATGTAATTAAGCTTATATTAATAAGAAGCATGTTAGTGTGAAGTGCGTGGAAGTATTCTGGCATGTTTAGCAGATTTGGTGCGATTAGGACTCAACGCTGTAGAAACAATTACAAGAGATATTCTTATTCCTGTGAGATATTTTTTTTGGATAGAATATAGAAGTCGTTAATACTCGCCGAAAGGGTATTAACTGTGGATTAGTATCCACCTTATTTGAGGAATAAAGATATTAGGATATAAGTGACCATTCTAATTAACTTGTCCATGCATGAATTTATGTTGAAATTTAGATTTTGTCATCAATTTTAAGATGACCGATGAGGCAGGCAATAGGAAGCTGTTACAGTTTTTCAAAATAAAATTAATGCGTTTGGTTCTCTGAATTTCTTACGAATACATATAACGACTACCAAATCCGTTTTGTTACATCATCCATGAAACTTTTGTATTACATTAGTAAGGATTTTTATTTGCATCCGACAAATTATATATATATAACACATCAATCAATAACTCCCGAGACTAACCCAGAGATGGTGCTCGTAGTAAACCAGTAACCAGGTCTTTCTAGAGTACGAACCTTTGCTTGAAACGTGTCAAAATTTTAAGTCGATCGGACCAGAAACAGCTGAGTTATCGAGGTTGGAGTAAAGTCGTTTTGTAGTTTGTTTAAAAAATGGAAAAAACCGAGTTTCTCGTGTTCTGATAAAACATTGTTTTTTAATGGGTAAAAACACCGTGCAAGCGAAACAATGGATTGAAAAATGTTACCCGGACTCTTGTCCATCAAAAGCAACGATTTGTCGGTGGTTTGCCGAGTTTAAACGTGGTCGTACCGACACAAATGACGCGGAACGCTCGGGTAGACCTGTGGAAGCCGTTACACCGGAAAATGTGAGTGAAGTGACAAAAATTATAATGAAAGATCGTAAAGTGAAGCTCCGTGAGATTGCTGAGATGACACAGATATCATATGGAAGTGTATTTACTATCCTTCATGAAAAATTGAGCACGAAAAAGGTTTTTTCCAAGTGGGTGCCGCGATTGCTTTCGATGGAACAAAAACAGCAACGAGTCGATGATTCAGAAAGCTGTTTATCGCTATTTACTCGCAACAAAAAAGATTTCTTGCGTCGTTACGTGACCATGGACGAAATATGGATACATCACTACACTCCAGAGTCGAAGCGGCAGTCATCTGAGTGGCGCACAGCTGGCGAAAGCCGTCCGAAGCATCCGAAAACGCAGCAGTCAGCTGGCAAAGTCATGGCGTCAGTTTTTTGGGATACGCATGGCGTGATTTTCATTGACTACCTCGAAAAAGGTAAATCAATCAACAGTGATTATTATATTGACTTGCTGGTGCGTTTGAAGGACTAAATCGCAAAAAAAAAAACGACCGCACAGTCTAGGAACTTATTGATCCATGTGTTATATATACATATTCCAATTAATAAATTAGACTAACTGAAAATCTTTTTAAAAATTTGATTTGGATATTAGGTTTTCAGTATTTAATTTAATAATTCGTTAACGCTTTTGTTGTGTTTGTGTTAAAGATTTTAATGCACTGGAAATATTTTAAAGGAAATTGAATATTTCGATTTTATAATTTAAAAATTTATGCATGATTCTTGTTTACCTAATTTGTATATACTGTAAGCGTATCTATTTTTTACTACGAACTTAAATTAACAAATCGGTCAAATAATGCTCGCTATAAAGCATGCTTGTTTCTGTAATGCATGATATACTCTGTTATCGTCCTCAGTTTGAAATATCCCTTACGTTGTCGGACACTGCAGAAGGAAGATCAGGTACGTTACAAATTTATTTACTCTTTTTTCCATGACATTTACAGGGGAAATAATTTGTTATTTTAATACCATGTAATGGTTTTAAATCCAGATTTCTATTTTGAAAGATTATTGTGTTTTGAATAATGGACTAATTGATTGATTGATTAATTTATTAACGTCGCATTTAGAAGCAGCACAAAGACAAATGGCGACAGAACGTGTAATTTTTATTCTTGTTCAAGTGTCAAAGATGTCACTAATGGGTATACATTACCGAAAGTTTCACACCATTCCCATACGAGAAAATTGAGCACCGACTGATTTAACGTGCATCTTCCCCTTCAAACGACGTCTTTTGTGGTATCAGGACTGGAAAGCATCACTGGACGGAAAGAACGCCAACGAGGAGCTGGTGACTATGACCACTTGAGGCGGAATAATGGGATTGATACCTTTTGCGTGATGATCATCAGATATGTTGCGTTATAAATCGCAAACAATATCTAACTCTAGATCAGAAGAAAAAGGATATCCCACAAAAATGATCTGACAGACTGCTGCCAACTATAATAATAATTGATTTAAACATCTTTAAAATCATTTAAAAGAACAATTAAGAAGGTCGGACAGGCAGGAGTGAGTGCGATGAACATAGAATGCAGGTCCTCTCTCATTCCCTTCTCTTTTCTTTGCTTTCCAGTACTACCTTATATAGGGGTAGCAGAAGGTATTAATTTCACTTCGGCTTTACTTCGTTTACATGTGCTTGTCTTCACAGGATAGCCGGCTCGTCTTTATAGAGGTGGAATCGTAGAAGGCTGGTGGTGATCAACAGTTCGACACACATATAACACATCGATCAATAACTCCCGAGTCTAACATTGAAAATAACATTTTTTTTGCAAATTTTTTTTTATTCATCAACATAACACCTTTTGTTAATCACCTTT
>BMAW01130503.1:0-12764 GCA_019974015.1 Nephila pilipes | reverse complement strand
AAGAAAGCAGAAGCAACAGAAGTTCTATTCACATTTCATGTTACATCTTTTGGCCCAGTACCATCTTCTTGGATATTGAAAGGCGGTCAGTTACTTTTCGAAACATTTAGATTGAAAGTTAGGTGCAGTAATTTTTCCTTCTTTTGCTTGTCAAATTCTTTTATGTTAACCAGTTCAATCCACTCTTCATGCGTTTGGAAAGCACACAAAATTCGTAAATTAACGGTCCTGTGTTAGTTAATTACTTAAAAATAATGGTTGTGATGTTTGTGAAAAAGGTATAGCTGAAGATTTAGACGGGCAGAGGACAAAAATCCGTACCACAGGATACAATCGAAGAAGTTGCAACATCGACTGTCGACAGTGAACAAGAAAATATTGCTCCCTGATATTCTAAAGGATAGCATACAAGTATCATTGACTCATTGGAGGTTCTTGCTGACAGGTTACTTTCTGCTGTTGTGAATGCTGAACTCAGAATGCAATATGTGGTTCGTAAAAACGGTGGCCACATTGAACCAGATTTGAATGTATTAAATAAAAAATAATTTTATTTCAGTATTGATTTTGCATTTTTCAAAACCCTCTTTTCAACTACGTAGTACCACATATCCCACTAACGGTGACGTTTGGAGCTTGATTTCGGGAAATCCGTGATTTCTCGTCTTGTTCAATCTTCCTACTACACTTGGAGCAATTCTTGTAATTAGATCGCTCTACAAAACACTCTACAGAGTACTTTTCTCATCTTTTGATCGGAACTTTTCTCTCTCACTACTTGATCCTTTGGCTTCTCAAAAGCTGATAAATGTGTCATTAACTTATAATTCACATTTAAAGGTAATAAGGTAAATATAGAGCCGGACTCCGCGTCATATTACCTAATATAATATATTTTGTTTTATGTATTTGTTTATGAAAAAAAAAATCCTTTTAATGTATAACTTTGAAATAATTTTTACCATTTTGAACAAATAACTTTTTTAAAAGTTATTATTTTTAAAATCACTCATCCACAGAGGAGATAGTTTTGTTGATTGGTTAATAAATTTAATTTTGTTTGATTTGAAGCAAAAAAGGCTATTATCTTTACAGGTAATTAACTAGAATTTCAGATTTTCGCACGAATTAATAAACGTTTTGATAGAAGGATATTAGATTATATATTTTAATGAAGAATAAACTTTTGAAATAATATTTTGAGTCAATTTAAGTGATACGCAAGTGAGTCTCCAAGGAATTAATGATTTTTTAAGTACAGAAAGTGAAAGATTTTCGATATTTCTTCTGAGAAAGATATATTTATTCAGATGATAGTCCAAGGGAAAAGGCGAAGAGAAAGTGAAAATTCCACCGCGGATTAGCTTCCTTAACGACAGGTATGGCATAGTTAATTTTTAATCGATTTCAAATAAGGAAAATGCGTTACAAAATTATTTAAAATACACGTCTTTTGAGCAAGAAAGAAAAAGAGTTGAAGGAAAAAGATTGTTCGTCTTTTAGAAAAGGCAGAAAAATTCTAAAAAAGGAGAGAAGGAGAAGAATCGTAAAAATTCAGCAAAAAAATTTGAAATTTTTCATGGCTGGAATATGTTTACTGCATTTTACACACATTAGTACAGCGCCTTAACAATCATAGAACAACATGATGAAATATGTAAATTTGCATAACTGACAAACAGACTAATAGGCATTCAAACGTATATATTAGATAAAAATTAGAATGTGTGCCAATCATTCTCAGACTGACATTTTTTTGAGCGAGTACCAACAATATTTATATTTTCATTAATTTTTATATATGAATTGTCATTCTTTGGATCGTGACTTTGATAAAAAAAATTAATTCTACTTTTAAGAGAATACAACGCATAATAAATTTTCATATCCTATTGTGCCATATGATAACAATTTCAAATCCTATTGTGGTATACGAGCAATGAAAATTTCACGCGGCTAAAATTTTTTTATTCATGTTGTGTTTTTTATGGTAATCAATATAAAAATCTCATTGCAGGCTTTATCTAATAGAGATGGCTCCATTTTTTGAAAATGCTGTACAGAACACTTTTTCAAAAATACTTTTGATGACAATAAAATTAAAAGTAATTAATGCTTTCCTTTCAGAGTATATAATTGATTTGATGTTAGAAAATGATCTATTTGGTATATAAATATTTTAAAATTTCAAAAAAATTAAAAAGTTGGAACTTTTTAAACTTTTATAAAATACTCAATTTTCTTAATATTTTTAAATACTTTTAGTGATTTAGTTATCTTGCATTATTAAGAAAAATAGTTATTAGGGAATAGAAAATCTGAACCTTTTTTTTTTTGTTGAATTTGAATAATCGCTTTTGTTGCTAAGCCTGAAAAAAAAACAAGAAATCCTTTAAACCTTAAAATTTCATATTTTTCAGAAAATAACTACAGCTCGCAGACTTATACAAACCACATAAATGAAAGCATATATAAAAATTTCAAAATACTTTTAGAGCATAAAATAAGCCTTAAAGAATAGAAAATAATTCCACATCTACAAAAATAAAATGCTTGTAAAAATGCATTTAAAATTTGTAAAAACATGAAACACACACTAATAATATTTGAAGACCTCTAATTTTTTCAATATGTTATTTCCTAATTTTCGATATACACATAAACACTACTTTAAGTAAATATGATTAAATATATTTTTTTCTTTTCCAAAATATTTTTTCCACGAAATCAATAATATTGGTTGCGACGATGATAGATTATTCAGCTGAATCTTAACTTAATATTTTCTTAAATCTTTTGAACGCAATATACTTGCATCAAATAATAATACGATATAAAAAGAAGAAAAGCCAGCTTTGTGCACAACATCTAATTTTTTCCACTTAGTTTTAAGTTTGCGCATTCATCAAGTTTGATTTTTCACTGCCCGAATATATAATTGAATAATTTTATTTTATTTCTGAAATATGTTCTCTT
Source organism: Nephila pilipes (assembly GCA_019974015.1). Lineage (NCBI taxonomy): Eukaryota > Metazoa > Arthropoda > Arachnida > Araneae > Nephilidae > Nephila > Nephila pilipes. The sequence continues at coordinate 9,788 of BMAW01130503.1, read as the reverse complement.
GTAATAAGAGAACTAAGCTAAGTATTTTTATAAGGAACTTGTAAAACTATTAATATCCAAAAATGCATGTAGAGATTTTTGTGTTCTTACGTTAACCTTGGATATTGTACTTGACCTTAGTTTGCAATATCCAAGATCTTTATCAACACACGATTCCTAGAAGCAGTATTTTTTTGGAAAATTTGATACAAATCATTGATTGTAAAGCTTCAAAGGAATATCGAGTCAAACCTATGACACATCTGCTCAATAGTTCAGTACTTGTTAAAATTTAATATATCGGTAATCGGTAAGAGTTAAGACAGATGTTCTTCATTGATTGGATGTTTTAATCAGTATTTATAAAATCTGGTTTATTTTCACGACTCAATGCTTAAAGGTTGAAACACTAAAAATTGATATCAGAAGGGCTTTTTTATGTAGTGCTTCTGTAATTCTGAATTGAACTAACCCTGCCCCTTGCGATAACAAATTTTGAGATTTACAAAGCTCTGAAGATTTCCAATACCTTAAAAACTAATTGGACATCGGTTCTGAAATTTGATTCCAAGTTTTTCAAGCGTACGGCCACTTAAAGATGCAGAAACAATCATATTTCCAAATTTTTGTCTTTTTAGGGTACTGTGTAGCCTTAACATTATTTGAAATTACACAACTTTATTACAAAGTATGTTCAGTACAATTATACCATATATTTATAGTAAACAGAGACGGGATCGTTGGAAAATATATTAATGAGACACCCTATATTTTTCGAACCAAACAGTATTAGAAATGATTTCTACCATCATTTGTTTCGATCTATGGATTTTATATGGAAAGCAATGCGACAAGTTTATCGAGGGAGATAGTGAATTACACGTATTTCGAATTTCAAAACAGCTTAAACCAAAATGGATATTAATCACTTCATCTGACTGTGCTTTGTGATCTTTTTTTTCATGTTTATCCGTTAACAAATGAAGATTAATGTTATTCAGATGTTCTTAAGCTGTGATGTGTATGTTCTTGGGAATAATGAAAATCTTTACAATGGGTATGTGAAGAGAATAGAATAGTACAGTCATTAATACTCAAAACAAACACGAATATATTTCACTAGTTCACTTAGCTACGATCGAGGGAGAATAAACACATCTAAATAAGAACTAACTCCCACGAAGGCTTACAGGAAGTGGAGAGATATAACCGTTGTCGCTCCATGTCCCATAAGACCAAACACTCAACCAAGCATGAGGATAGGTATTTTCAATTATCCAGATGGTTGTGTTCGAGTTATCCAAAAGAATGTTACTTAGAGCTGAATGCGCCTAAAGTTAAATATAAACTTAGCGCATGTTTAAAGATCGAGAAACTTTCCAACATTAACATACAATTCTTACTTCACTGTCCTAGACAAAATTGTAGCTGTTGCTTAAGGTGACAGAACACCTTCAGAACACAATTTTTGGTTTAAATAGCGGTTTTCTTTTCTTTCTTTCTTTTTTTTTTTTTGGCCTAATATAAAAATTAAATCTTTTATCTTTGAAAACATGTTATAATTTTGTTTCTTATTTAGAAGCTGAGTTACAACTGTTTTGACATATTACTTAATCTTGAATTTCTTTGACCGGAAAGGCCCTTCTGCTAACCGGAAGTGATCTGAGGTGTTTGCATACGTTTCTCTTTCCGGGTATTTAATATGAAAAATTCTACTAAGTATACAGATAATTAATCTGGAATTAAAATAAAATATTTAAGAATAAAAATAAATGTATCTGGAAGCACATTTTTTCCCCTTTCTTATGTGTAAAATCTGGCAATACGTTTGTTGTAATGGTGAATTTGTTTACCTGTGCGTTTGATTTTCACACTGAAAGATTCTACTGCGTAGAAAGTTAATTCCTTCATTTTATTTGCCTTTTTAAGTTTAAATATGGCTAAAAATATCACTAGAAATCATAAACGACAGTTTATGGCAAGAGATTTCAAAAAATTTCGGAAAATAACATCTCTTCAACACATGTTTCATTTTCTAGACTCATCTAATCAAAGTTGAGTAATGTTAGTTTATCCGTAACGGAAAAATGTCACGTCTAGAATTGAGAAATAGAGTTTTTGAACATGAGCTTATTTATGAGGCTTTTACTTAATTTTGCTGCTCAAAATATTTTGCTGAGAAGGTGGAATTGTTAGAGGATTCAAGGTACGGATTGTGCTCTCCTTTTACTCTAAAACAGTGTTTCCTACCCTTTTTTAGGCAATGCCCCACTTTAACACTTCTGACATTTTTATGCCCCCCTACATAATTTTTAACATTTTAAAATTATTTTGTTCCCTTAAGAAATATATATGATAGGTTTTAGGAAGAAATCACTGCGAAATTGCTATAAAACATCGTAAGCAAAATTTCAAAACATATAATAAAACTGAAATTCAAAATAATTTTAATATTGATTTTTCTATATTATTTTAGTGCGATCCTTGCGCTTGATGCTTGCTGCACAGAGGTTTATATTACGTTCCAATTTACTTAGCTTTAATCTCAAGTCTCCACGTTGTGTTATATCAAGTCGATTTCTTTTTTTGATCAGTAAATCATTTATGGCACTAAATCCGCATTCAGCTAAATATGAAGATGGAAACGGTAGTAAAAGTTTTCTTGCACATTGGGTTGCATTTGGGTATTTAATTTCAGTTTCTTCACAAAGCCTTGCCATCGCTCCTTTTATATTAAATAAAGTTTTTACTGATTCATCATTTTGCAATTCTGCGAGTTCTTCTTGATACTGCATATTTGATATATCAGACAATTCCACTAATATTCGCTACATCATCCATGTTGGGAAATCAATTTGTTTTATATCAGAAAAATCTTTTTTTTTAAATCAGCGGATATAGTATTCAAATGATTGACAATAACAAGTACAGCGGCATCAGTTACTTCACATTTTTAGAGCCAATGAAACTGGTCTAAGTTTCTGTTGTTAATATGTTTCTGATAAAACTCTATATTGGTAATGAAACCAAATATATTTGCTTTTGCATCGACGAGTGTTTTATTTGATCCTTGAAGTTGCTTATTTAATATATTTAGTTTTTCAAAGATGTCGGCTAAATAACTTACAATTTTTTTCCCATTGATTTCTAACAGATACTTCATTTCAAGTTTTTGGCTTAAAAAAACACTAATAGCATCAAACAGTTGCATAAATTTTTTCAAGCAGTTTCCTTTGGATAGCCATCTTACTTCAGTATGAAGTAAAAGTCTCACATGGTCTTCATTTTGTTCTTCACAAAATAACTTAAAAAGACGCTCACATTTGGCACTAGCTTTAATAGTATTAACACACTTTATTACTGCATGTAGTACTTCATTTAGAACAGGCGAGATATTTTTAGCTACCAAATTTTCCTTATGAATAACACAATGTATAATAATCATTTCTGGATTCGCATCTTTCATCAATTTTAAGCTGCCCTTTTTCTTGCCCATAATATTAGGGGCGCCATCTGCAGCACAAGATGATATATTTTTATTGGTATATCATTGACATTTAAGAATTTTTTTAACTTATTATATATATCTTTGGAGGTAGTGGTGCTTTCTAATCTTTTACAGAACAACATTTGTTCAGCAAAATTACCTTCATCAATATATTTTTTAAAGGTTATCAATACTGCCTCACTGTCTCTCGAGGTTGATTCATCCATTTGTACTGAGAAATTTTTTGTTTTCAGCTTTTCAACAAGTTGTTTCTCAATATCTTCACTCACTTCGTCTATTCTTCTGCTAACATTATAGTTACTGAGTGGCAAAACTGTTACATTTTTGTCATCTTTTTCCAGCACTGTTTTTAGAAATGCTGATATCGATGGTTTTATCAAATTCTCTCCTATAATGTGATTTTTCCAGTTTTAGCAAATAATAAAGAAATTTGATAACTAGCCTCAGAAAGACGATTGTTTGTTAAAGAACGAGCAGTAAATAGAGACTGTAATGTTGTTATTTTTTCAAACTTTTCTTTTAAAGTTTTAAAATAATTCAAATCCGAATTTATATGAGTACTATGTTTTGCCTTCAAATGCGCCTCAAGACGACCTCGTTTTATTGATTCGTTGGTCAAGCATTGCTGGCATAAAAGACAGAACGGCATCCGCTCGTCGTGAACAGCGGGTATGAATCCAAAATTTGAATATTTCTCTGAGTATTGACGAGTTTTTTTCTTGTTTGTTCCACTCATTTTATTAAGGGGCAAAAAATCTATGAAAAAACATTATAACAAAATATGTGTTAAAATTAATTCAATATGACAGAATAAATGTATACGCAAAGAACCATATTTATTTAAATGTATATAATATATTACAGATTTTTTTTCACTTGACAAAAATCTCTTTAAAGTTAAATGGTTCTAAAATTAAAATAAATATAAATCAAATCAAATACTTACCTATTATATCTATACAATATATATGAATATACTTGTTAAATCAACGATTAATTAACAGACATTTATTTCAATTTTACACCAAATAAATGATATGAAACACTACAGAAGTTGAGTTGGGCCAATTAGGAGCGAACAACGACATTGTTTAGAGAGTTTTAAAACGTCTGTGTTTCCCCGCAATAGGCGGCACACTCCGCGGGGAATCCCCGACGAATTTCACTTGACGATTCTAAGTACCACGTTGATATTTTGGTAACGTAAAACGAAATTATACCTAATAAGTATTTACAACATTTTTTTTTACGAATTTGCATTTTTTTTTAAATTTGTCACCGATATCTAGCATTGCATTTAAATAACCCAATGCGAAAGGGTTAAAGTCGTGTCGAGTCCATTTTTAAATTGCCCCCCTGTGGGGCGTGGGCCCCACGTTGGGAAACTGCTTTAAAATGTAGATACTATGACTTTTTCTTTGGATTTGCTTCTTCAAAGAAAGGTGTAAATGATCCTGTAGTAAACACCAGGTTAGTATATGGTATGCGGCAAATAGGCAAAGGTCTTGCAGATGCTTTTAAATTATATTCAGCATTAAATTTGCTTAGACTGACCAAATCTGCGCACAAAAATCAGAAAAAAGCTTTTGAAAGTGGTTTCAAAGTAGATGAGGAATCAATGAAGAGGACTGTAACTGGAATAACGGAGGACAAACAAACTTTTCCATCTGACATTGTGAAATATGGTGTTTCTGTTGATGGTACATGACAGCTTAGATACTATTCTTCTTTGAATAAGTGTGTTGCTGTGATATCAGTCTATAGCGGGAAAGTCCCTAGACACAGAAGTTATGTCATCATACTGTCCAACATGTAAAAATCTTCAGAAAATGCAAAAAAATATTGAATATGAGGCGTTGAAAGCTGATCACATATGTCAGTATAACTTCCTAGTGTAGCGAAAATGACATCATAATCTAGTTGATTTCGTCTGTGATAAAATCATCAAATCAGGCCAGGAGATTGAGATGCGAGTGCACTGACCAGAGAGCGTGAATGTAACATACGAGGAAGAAGTATGACGAGTTCGAAGATCTGGAGTGTAACTTGGCGTATGTTTAGAGGCGAAATAAAATTAAGTACAGCTATCTCTAGCCTGACTATTTTTGTGTAAAATAAGCTGCAGTCTTTATTGGAGGCACCGATGTGAGGAAAAATAATTACACTAAAAGTAATCAGTTTGGCTAGAGATTATCGAAGCATTAAGATTGAAACCACTTACAAGTTAAGCCAATTGTTGGTTACAGTGCGCCATCTCACCTAGAAACAATTAGACGTGCCGTCTGGTTAAAAAGATAAAGAAGTGCTGCCCGGTCATAGTTAAGAAGAAATAAGTGCTATACTGCCATACTAGAAATAATTTTTTGAATATATTTTTTGTTGCATGGTGAAAGTAATATTATTATACAATACTGTGAGTTTTATATACTGCACCCTCCTGTTGTGCTAAGAATCATTTTAGTTACTGTGAAAAGATGTAGATATAAAAGCAATAAATCACATTTAGCGAGATATAATTTTTATGTCTGACCTTGAACTGTGTTGTTTGTGCAGTAGAATACAACCAACTCTTATTTTACTCGGTCTTTTATTACTCTATTTTAAAATAACTTGGTTCACCAATACACTTTTTTACAAAACTTTTTTGTTTCTAGCACGAATCCTCCAATTTCTTTAAATTTAAATTTTGACAGTGTAATCAGAAGACGGTCGGTCTAAAAATTACTTGTTTTAACGTGTTACTAACTTGAAACATATCCTTAAAATCACAATTTCTGTCATATATGATATTTTTTTGCAAATTTCTATGCAATTTTTCATTTCAATAATTCATGTTGATAATAACGAAGTAGAAGGTGAAATTCACCAATTAACGGCTGATTTAATTCGCGAGGACTTGAAATTTGCTACAAGTATGGAACAACATTTTTTTTACTCATGACTATTATATGGAGAGTTCCACTAAATTATAACTTATTCTTAAGTTTTCTGTAGCGTGATTTAAAGAATTATATAAACAATATGAGAAACCAAAAAAAAGACCTATACAAAGTTTCGCGAATAACAGATTTAGCCACCCAATATGCATTTTTCTATAATTATTATTAAATTCTCAATTAATTATAAGAATTAAAATAAAAGAGGAAATATCATGAAATAGACAATAGTAAACTTTTCCTGTATTAAAATTACGGGAAATGATAAATTATTAAATTGAGTGAATCGAGTATTTTTAAGCTAAATGTAATTAAAATTAAAGCAAACGATGAGTTATTAAATTGAATATTATATCAACTACATGTAACTAAAATTAGAAGAATGGGTTTGCAGCGTTGGCTTGGTGGCGTATTGTGACACACCTGAAACTTTATATCTACAAAATCAACTGTTTTAATTTTCTCTTTCTCTCACTTTTGGAGTCGAAATTTCTTTCTAAAAATATAAATATCTTAGGGTTTACCAGGCTACAAATTTGAAATGTGTGTTGAATACTCTTAGCGTTTTGATGTAGAAGGAATTTAATGAAAAAATGTTTCTCTCTTTCTCTCTGTATGTTTGTGTGTGCTTGCATGAGCGTCAAAGTATATTTATTCTAAATTATAAGATACTTAAAAGAAAGATCAGCAATATAATCTGTGATTCTAAGCTGAAATGAAATAGAGAATAAGTATAGAATTTATTGCACAAATATTTAAACTTCCACACAAAGTCAGCTAATGAACATGCATGTGAGTATCATAAAGTTTTTGTTATTCTACTAAGAAATAACTTAGTTATCTGGATAATGATTAATGTGACAACCTGGTCATAAAATAATTAATTAATGGTTAAATGCAGTGATATCTTCTTTTAAATTAAATAAAAAAAACACTGAAGAATGTGTAATAAATTGTTTAATTGAAAGCCATAGTAGTACAAATACTTTTTTTAAAAAAAATCTATTGAGGTGAAGCTATTAGCAATTAATAAAATTACTTGATTATTGCTTTTACTGTGAAAGGAAGAGACAAACTTTCAACTTGAGACGGAAGAGATCATTTTCATTTGCATCTTCATCACAAAATCTTAACAAAATTCACTAGAAAAAAAAAGCAGTGTTACTAGTTTGGTACTTTTCTGACTCATCGATTTGCCATTACTAGTACTCACTCCCTGATCGTATCAGAACCCGCTGAGATACAAATCATATTCGCTTTTTATTTTAACAAAGTCTTTGTAAGGTTAAGCAAATCATTATCGCTAACAGAAGCAACACAAATATTATTATTTTACAGAATCTGTTTAAAAATCACTGACTTCGTGATGAAGAGTCACTACCTCTTATATAAAGAGTCACTATCTCTTAGATAGAGAGTCACTGTCTCTCTGATAAAGAGTCACTATCTCTTTAGATAAAGAGTCACTATCTCTTTTGATAAAGAGTCACTATCTCTTTTGATGAAGAATCACTATCTCTTTTGATAAAGAATCATTATCTCTTTTGATGAAGAGTCATTATCTCTTCGAAAAAGAATCACTGTCTCCGAAAGTAAGAATCACTATCTCTAAAAATGAGAATCACTTTCTGTGGGAATAAGAATCACTATATCTGAATTTTATTAATATTGAGACTCTCTAGTTTTATGAAGGAAAAAAATGTAAAATAAGCATACTATTATTGAAATACATGAAAATTTTCTTTTGAAAATATTTCACTGCATTTTCATGAAACTCTTTTTGAAAATCCTATTGCTGTAAAAGAAATTTTTTCCCCGACACTTTTTTGATGAAGTTGTAAATACTTTATGATATTGAATGTCATTTTCTTTTTCTTTCTTTCTATTTTATTTTTTCAAACAGTATTTTAATTAAGTTGAATGTGTTTTGAAGAAGCTATTCTTGAAATTCCTTTCATCCTATATTATGCTGATTTTCTTCTGACTTCTTAGTGGTAATTTCAAGTGCTTCCGTAAAACTGCATTTAAGTTTCTTGTTATTGCATTCGATGTTCCTTTTTTAGACATTTTTGAAGTTGATGTTTTTATCACAAGTATATTGTAAAAAAAACAATATCTAAATACCTGATGCTGTTTGAGATGTTCCCCTTTTTTCTTATTTGATTGAAGCAATTTATATTTTCCCATGAAGCTGCCTTTCCACTTCTTGTTGTTCTATATGATATTCTTTTTTTGATGTAACTGAAGTTGATGTTATTGCAAAGTATTTTGAAGAATCTATACTTAAAATCCTTTTTCTACATATGCCATGAAATTCGTATCTTGGTTTCTGAAATATGTTTAGTAAGACTGCAGAATTTCCTGTTGGAAAAGAATGCACAGAATTGTTTCAGCAAAAAGTTTATCTGCGATAAAGATATTGATTAGTAGAGTTACTTCTGCAAAGAGTTTTCCATGTTCATCAAGTGGTTCCTTTCTTACTGTTAGAATTTGGAAACAATTTGTAAAATAGATATATTTCTCATAAAAGTGGACCTGATTCCATTGACTCCACAAATGGGCTGATCGACACCATACAAAAAAGAATACATCAATAGATCCTCAAGTGTCTTTGAATGTTTGTGATTTTGCACGTGAATTGGAAAGCGATTTGCTCTGAATGCATCATCGCAACTGCTGGAATATTCAAAAAGATTTGAAAGTCACTCAGAGCTCTAGCAGAAGTTACGCATTTTCAATAGTTACTTTCTATACCGTGGTAGAAGGCTTCGATGTCATCAGTGGCAACACAGGCGTCCACTTTAGTGAAAGCGTCCCTTTTTTGCAGGATTTTGCCGTGTTCCAGCAGTAAGATGTATCCAACAGAGTAACACATATAAGTCATGTCCCAAAAACATATCATTTGCAACATGTTGGTAATCCAAAGAAGCAGGAGAGAAAAAGCACCAAGAAACGTTTCCCTCATTGTCGGTATTTTCTTTATTAGTATTTACCTCAAAATTTTTTAAATACACTGCCGCAGTAATTAAATTGCAACTTCACTTAGATTATTCAAACACTAAAGTTAACATTTGTTAGCATAACAATGTAACTTTAAAAAACTGTGGCCTTTGTTGCAATTTTTTATCGAATGCAATAATACAAATATTGTTTCATCATTGTTAAGTAATTAAATGAGTAATTTTGCTACAATGGATTTATAATAATAAATTCAGTAAAACTTTGAATAATAAAAGTAAATTATAGTATCTTTTTTCTTAAAAAAAAATTACTACCTCTCCTCCCTTTCGCAATTATTTATTACACTCATCTAAGAGTAACATTTAAAAATAGGGAACTTTATCAAAGTTTTATTTCTTCTTAAA
>BMAW01130497.1:0-11120 GCA_019974015.1 Nephila pilipes | reverse complement strand
TTGTTAATTGCATCAAATTCACCAACACAATTTCTCAAATGAAATAACTGTATTTTAAGATTATAACTGGCTAATAATTTGTTGTTATCAGAGTATGGGAAATTACTAATTATTGTGTTTAAATTTTAAAACAATTATTTTGACAATTAATTACACTGTTTTGTGTTACTTGTAATAGCATATGGAAATAAATTTTTTGCACTCGAGGTAAATTGAAAATTTAAAAGTTTTAAAACATTTTAAGAGTTATATCTCAGTGTCAACATCATGAAAGACATGGTTAAATGCAAAAATTGGATCCAGACATTTCAAATCTCTCTTCTGATTTTTTTCCTTTATGTGTACAATCATCGGAAGATTAATTTCGTGTTTGATAGTCACATACACTTAATTGCTTTGTAAGATTTGTACCATCGCTTCTAAGCCCATTGTTTTGAATTGTTAGACAAAGAGGTATGATACGTGATACTCACGATCATTGATAATTTTTTGTTTTAGATTATTCCTGTTAACTTCCTAGAATTCAGAAAGGAAGGATAGGTGAAGTCTCTCTGTACACGTAATCTTCAAAAATATCACCATTTCATTTGAGAAGAAAGGGTGCCTTATGTTTCTTTCAGTTGCCCCTTCACCCCTCCTGGAGTCTCAATCAATGAGGTTTCTGTAAGATTGGCACTCATACTTTGCATACTTCACGATCATAGAGCATACATACACACGCCTTATACAAACACACACTACAAACTTCACTTTGACTTAAAATCTTTCTCAGGATGTAACAAATAAATCAACTACTTATAGGGGCACTACTCATTTTATCTTCTCATAAGTTAAATAAGTTCAGTTAAATTTATAAGAGCTCTTGAATAATTTAATACACTATTATTTGCACCAAATGTTAATCTTATTATTTTGGAGAAATATTGTCTTCAGATTTATTTTGCTCATTTTTTTATTGGAGTTTCCTTTCTTACACTATACGATAATTTGGCCTTGTCATAATTGCAACGATTCATAGATCATATTTTAACAATAATAAATTAATTACAGGTACGAACACCGTGTATATATATATATATATATATATATATATATATATATATATATATATATATATATGATATAAAACATAAATCCACATTTAAACGATTCATAGTTATGCGAATACTAATAATTTTATAATCATCGATCGTTGATTAAATGCTCTATGTAACAGCGAATTGCTTTTAGGAAATGAAACTGTAACTATTCCGCATACCACAAATGCATTGATTGAAATTCTAGCTCTTACCTATACGATATACTTTACTTTCAATGAAAGTGTTATAATTAATAAATGGACTGTTTAAACTAGTCGTAGACGGAATAGGAAAATTTATCACAATAAACTATTCAACCTAACTGATCCGTTTCTCCCTAATAGATTCTTGACAGATGAAAACTAACAGAATTTTGTTTATATTTAATTTTAGAGTGAAGTTATTTAAGTGTTCATTTAATACATTCCAGTACACAAATACAGTAATTCTTTTTCCAAGTTATGACGCTGGGTGAGTCATAATCGTCAAATCATTATAAGAGAAGTTACAGATGAGTTGATCTTAAGCATTGGGTCCATTTATTTTGTTTTGACTGAGGAGTTGAGCTTCAGGAGAATATCAAAGAAGTTAGTATCAAAATTCCTAACGGTGGAACAGAAGCAATTCCTCTTGAAAATCGCACAGAGCATGCTGTGTGGTTCCAATTTCCTGAAAGCAATGATCTCTGGTCATGAGTTCTGGTTTTGAAGATGCTTCTTGTTGCTAGGTTGTAGTCATCACAAATGCAGAGAATTAAATTAATGTTTCCAAAAACTCATAGCAGATGGAAGTGATTTACTCGAGAAGCAACATATAAATTATTCTTATATATATTCACAAATTCTGAAATATATATACTATTTACATTTGTATTGATTGAAAAATTCACATAAATTGAAATTCTACACGTCTTGCTTTCGAGTGAGTAATCCATAAACACATTTGGAGCATATGCTCAGTGATCAGTTCCTGTTTTATGAGCAAATTTCATTTCACTTGGGAGAGGCAAGGTATTTTTGATGTAAACGTTTGGCTATGACAACGTCCACAGAAATTCCAAAGTCGTGTATATCGTCTTCTTTGACTCAAGTGTCATAGTTCATTACGTGTATGCGCTACACAGCACAATAATCTCCGAGGAGTACTACAAGATATTCTGCGTCACATTTGTAATCATGTGAAACGCACAAGGTTGGATTTGAGGGCAATGACCTGCTCTTTAATTTTCCTGAATGCATCGTAGTTGGTGATATCTAACTAAATGAAAGTGTTTCGTGAATTTTATCTTCTCCAATTTTTTATTCAGCAAATAAATATTTAAATGTGAAATGCTATTGAAAAATTTAGACGAAATGATAGAGAAGATTGAATGGATTTTAAATATTTCTAAACAATTGTCTATATATTTAAATACTTATGTTTACTCCTTGGCATGGCAGACTGCTCCTTGTAGTTGTATGGTTAATTTGCTTAAAAAAATTGTTTAGTCACTAAACTATTATGAATTTCAAATGTGAATAATGTTTGCAATTTTCACTATATTTCAAAAACTTTTCCCTAAGAGTATGTTTAATTAAGACAGCTTTTGATATGCGAAATGCACAATTTTTTTTAAAAACAGATTAATGATGATTTGACTATTTGTCTAGACATATCAATTTTTATTTGTAATAAGTTTAGAGTTTCTACAGTTAGAAGAAGTTATTTTTAAAATTTACTCGATCTGATTACGCTTTGAAATTATGTAACATTATAGATTAGTTGATAATTGCAAATGAAAATTACAATAAATTTTACTAAGAATTTGGTGTGTGAAGTTGTACAAACATTTGTTGAGGATGTTTAGTCAATATTTCATGCGAATACATTTTTGAAAATAATCCAATGTGAGTAAATATTTGTCTTAAAAACAGGAATGATTTATCTTATATTATCGAGGTGACTTTCAGAGGAAGCGAAAGAAGTTCGTATATGAGCATTTTTTTTTAAATAAACATGTAAACAGAAAAAAGAGAATATTTAAGAAATTTGAAATATACGATTTATTTTGCTAAACTTAGACCTATTTTCTTAGGAAACAATTTTTATAAAAAAAAAATTGTTTTCGATTCGAACTAAGTATATTTTTAAAAATTTTCCTCTGTTTTTATATATTTAAAATTACGAAACAGTTTAAAATAATATGAACAATAGTGCAGAGTGCAATATCAGTTCAAAATTACTAATCCTTAATGGTAAACAAAAAAACCCTTATTTTAAAAATATTTACGGTTAAAATTTCCATCAGCATTATCCCCTCTATTTATAATAAGAAATTCTGTAAATGTTGTTCATAAGCATTACATGTGGTTGCCTACTTGATTTATTCAATAACTAAGAGTCCATCCAAACATTGATTCCATAAAGAGGGGGAAATATGAACTTACAGCCTATTTTATAAATCATCGAAAGTAGATAAATACTAGTAGAATGTTGCGACTCTACGACATCATTTAAAAGAATCAGAGGTTTGATTTCAAGTTTCATCCATAAGATTAACTGCCGTAAAAATTGCTGTTAATGAAGATTTCCTCTGATGAGCGTGGTCTTGCTGAACTATTGATACCAATTGTGGGGCTTGAAAATAATGAAATAAAACCATGTTATCAAATTTATCTTCAAAAATCAAAAACAAAATGTTTCAGAGCTATTCGGAAAGCCTCTATTTCTCCACCAAAAGTGTTCTATTTCCCTGCTTCAGCATACAAACAGAATGAGCTCTAAAACTCTTCTGAATCTGCAGTAGTGAAATTATCACAAATAGGAGAAAACCGTAAGTACATGCAATCATTCAAATTCTGGGTACTTTGAGTCAATCAATTTTAGGGCACATAGCCTCAAAAAATGTAGATATGTTCTTCTTAAAATGTTTTACTAAAAGACACAAATTTGTGTCAATCTATATAATATCAAGTGGATTAGTTGGCTTTGCAAAGTTCTGAATATAATCTGGCAGCTCAAAATTTCATCTGACATCCCGGACAAATAGAACAAAATATTTTTTAGATTTAAAATTTCTATTGTTTTTCGGATAATTAATCCAGTATGTATTTCCAGATCTAATTAATTTCTCATAAAGAATCAGAGCAGTTATAACTTTAATGGGCTTGCTCATTGTCAGTAAATTCTAAACATGTTTTGGTGTTGATTTGACAGCCCTAACATTAATTTTGTAAAAGTTATAGTTTTCTCAAAACCTGATCACCTTCCATAATGACGGGTTCATAGCAGTAAGTAATTAAAGGCAGTATAAAAAAAGAGTCTTATAAGTAAAATTTAAAGATTCATATCCCAATAAAGATCCAGCTAGATCCTCTAGAACAGTCGCTGTTCTTAAAAAGCGATTTAAAATTGATTCAGTACGTGACTGATTTAGTTCAGTTTCTTATCAAAAGTTAGTCCCAAGGAATTAAACTTATCAGTGTGGGTAAGAGCAATGTTTCTGTATTTTAGATCAAAGAGGTGTGTACTTGGGTTAAAATAAATCTTTGGATATTGAAATGAAAATGAATTCAGTGAAAAATAATTGAAGTAAACCTTATGGTTTAATATTGTTGATTTAAAAGAGAAAGCTTTCAAATTATATAATAAAAAAGCATTATTTTAAGCAAACATGATCCAGTTTGTTTTGGTATTATTTTACATTAACTATATATTACATTAATCACATAGCTAATGTATTCATCAGTGATCTGAGAACTCTATTATATAATTGTTTTGAATACGAAACATATAAGTCATTTATTTCAAGTTAATTCAGACATAAAAAATTCCTATAAAATTTACATTGACATGAAATGATGCAAAATAGTTAACAATAATTAAATCAAATCTGTTTTAATATGAATGTAGTGTTATGAGACCAATACAGTATAGTAAAGCGGAAAAATCTAATTCATTTTATCATATTTGCTCTGCTCTTGAAAAAAAACCCATTTTTTACATTATACATTGCTTTTTATATCATTCTTTTACAGGAGTAAAACATCTATTTTATTTCATATCCATTTAAGTTGTACCATATATTCGAACCACTTACTAATGTTTTTCCGGAGCTCTTTAATGCTGAAAGGATTATGCTTTGAAAATTGAAATATTTTTGTGATTAATATGCTATTCGTTGTTATTTAATATATCCGAATTATTGAATTTTGGTAGTATAAGATGATAAAACGCAAAATATTTCATTTAATTTCGGCTAATTATGGCTCAAACGCATGTTGACAAATTTCAAGTTAAATTTATTGGTTAATTCACACGTACTAAATCTTATTTAATTTTATAAATTTATTTTGTTCTTTAAATGCTTAATTCTCTCTCTCTCTCTCTCTCTATATATATATATATATATAATATATATATATATATATATATATATATATATATATATATATATATATGTATATGAGTTTTTATGAGTAAAACTGAATATCACTACAGTAAAACTGGAAACAGAGAACGTTTTCATTATTCCCAAACGAACTGCTGTTTAACTAACAATATTTTAAACGCTTATAATGAAACTTTGAGAAAATGAATGTCTGCTTATAGTTAACTGAAACTCCACTTCACATACGTAATGGAATCCTGAAAGAAAACGTTCCTAAGATTTCTTCTGAAATTCCACACATTTACCCTACCCAATGTTTAGGAATTAACCACTAGTCCACTATTCTCCAATAATCTTAAATATTCTTTCCCCAATCTCCCAACGGTATTCTTCAGAATTCACTGGTCCACTACATAGACTCTTCTCTTCAAACGACCCTTGAAAACCAAGAAAAAATTGTAGAAACGGTCATGGAGATATTGTTTCATGTCCCTATCTTTTCTATTTCCAGTCCAAGTTTCCATATCCTTACGAGTATTTCATACTGAATTGATATTTTCTTACTTTAACAATATTCACAAGGGATTCTGTCAAAATGATTAATACAATAAAGTCAAAAGAAATTTCACAATTGTTTATATAATAAAAATAATCAAAAACATGGGAAACAGAGTCAATCATCTGGTTATTTGCAAGGAATTTCCCTTATCAAAATCTAGATTTTTCAACATTTGGAGAAATCGCAGGAGATCATTTCTACCCTCGAATAAAATCTAGATGGATCAAAGAAACTACACCCAATTGAAAAAGCAAAACTCTTTTAAGCTGTTTACTATTCAGTGGAATCGAAATCATATTGGGAGAGGCGTTATGCTGCAAAACAAAGCAAATGAATAATAAGCAATACAATATTTCATGTATTAAGTTTGGGGTCAAGCATTTAGGGCTTCGCATTAGGTGCAGAAAATTGTAAGACAGGATCATTGTAATGCTGTAGAGAGTTAGATTAAATATTTTTGAGCAGGTAAACCTGAATGGATCAGAAAAAAAAGCAACTAAGCGAAAGGACTGAATACCAAAGTTATTTTATCGTAAGCTGTTGAAATTAGGAATGGGAGATATATATTTACTCATATGCCATGCTGGTCATTTGACTGTTGTTAAAGACTACATGGCGCATTACAAGAATTTCAGTTTCAGTTATTAGGAAGATGTTAATTTAAAATTTATCCATGAAATATAAATCGTTCCTTAGAATTTTAACAAATCTGTATTATAAGATTCTCCATTAATCATTGATAGAAATTAATTAACAAATTTGTGTATGAATATCAAATATTATACAAACTTGTTTACACTGAATAAAATAAATATTCTTCAATTACGATTTCTTATTTTAAGTTTTCAAAAATTTATATACCTCATCATGGTTCGCAATTACAAGTCTATTGACTTGATATTTAGAAGACCTTTGAGTTACGCGAAAACTGATAACCTGGAATCATTTTTTTAAAAAAATACGTTTCATTGTGATATCAATTTATAATGTTGCCATATTGTTCTACATATAGAATAATAAACTTGGAAAATTTAAAATATTTATGATATTCTTCAACAAATTTACTTCTCGTATCGTATTATCAAACATATCATTCCTTGTAGATACATATTTTAAATTACTCTTCACAATGTTAATTAAATTAAAATACATTCAGTATGATCCCATATACAGTTAATATATCAAGAGTTAGATATTGAGAGATATTTGTATAAATATTTTGTGACAACAACGTAACTCACGTATGTTTCTAATACCTCAGCTATTACTCAAATGATATTCATTCGGAACACGACCTTTCTCTGGCTTTTGCAAATCTTTCCTTCAAAAAGGCATGCACGGTAAATCATGCATGCGATCTGAGTCCCTGCAGTAATATATGGTCTTAAGGATAAACTTTTTTAATGGTAGCTTTAAAAAATTGTTCAGATTCTGATAATAACAATATCTTCCTACAACAATATCATTACAGTAGATTTAAATTTTAAGTTTCTAAATTTCTTTAGCTAACAATGTATGCATATATACATTGTGAAGAACCTTTAATTAATGTCTAATAATTATTTGAATACATAAAAGACAAAACTTTAACAAAATTTAGAACTTTTATGTTAAGTAATTTTACAATTTCAAAGTAGGTAAATATACCTGTAAAGCACACTTTTAACTAGTTTCAGGTTTTTTTTAAGAAAAATATCCTAAGCATTTCATATAGAGTATTAAATCAGTAAATTGACGCAAAGAAACATTCAGGACCTTCCTTCTAAATATCTTAAAAAATTATAAGAGTAATTTTGTTTTTTACATTGCACATGGCAAAATAAATTTGATGTGTATTTAAAATAAATATATAAATGAAAATCATTTTTGTTTTCATATATTATGGCATACGAGGTGCGGCTATTTAATAACGACACTGCCGTTCTAAAACATTTTATTTTGATGTTATACATATTTACTTATTATCTCCTACAATATATTCCTTTCTCCTATCCCTACAGCACTCCAAGCAAACTTCAATTGTTCGAAACCCTGATGGAAGTCTTTTTTTTTGTCAGCTCCTGGCGTACGTATTCTGCTTACTATTTCATAGATTTAATGACTTAAATCTTATTCCTTTTAATGTATGTTTTACATTAGCAAATAGACAGTAATCGCATGTCTCAAGAACCTGCGAATAAGGCAGAAAATCTAACACGGTGATGCTGGGTTTGGCTAGAAACCTCTTGCAGACAATGTGAAATGAACCAGTTCATATTTTTGGTTTAAAGTTTGCCGTATGGATTCTTTGTCAATTCCTGCAGTTTCAGGAATCGCACGAAAACTTTACCGACGATCAGTTCAAACCAGATTACCAATTTTCATCCTTTATTGGCGTGGAAGTGTGATCTTGGCGTGAATGATCTTCCTCATATTTTTGGCCATCTTGAAAATGTTTAAATCACTCAAAAACACATACACGCTATAAACGTTTACTACCACACTTATCTTTCAATAAATTATAAGTTTCAGTTGTGGGTTTTCCAAGTCTCCTGCGAAATATTACAATTCGTTGCACACTTATCATTCTTCCATCAAAATAAAAAAAGAACTCTAATGCGAACGAAGATTAGGGGTATACGGATTTGCTTACAGAAACGATATGCACTACATTGGAAAGAGAAGGATTCACGTTAAACAGCTGTGCGTCGCTGATTTTTGGAGCATGCGCATTTCTTCTGTAGCAATGTTTTTCTCATTATTTAGTAGCCACACCTCTTTTATCTTAAATTTGTACTTAGGTTGTCATTAATAAACTTTTACTGGATAAGATCTTAAATTTGTAAATGTATATAGCATTTCCATCAACTAAGTCTTAAGCACTAAAACAGCTCATCATGACGTAAACTTTGTTTTCCAATTCACAATGAAGTGTAATACTATGCGACAAACATATAAAAAATTCAACCCAAACAACTTTTTTTTAAAAAAAAAAAATTATGCTTCCATTGCATGTTTATGTTAAATTATAATGAATAATATTTTCAATCGTAGTTTTAATCAAGATTTGTAATTATACAATATGTACAATTTTTATACATATGTAATTTGTAACATGTTTTTAACTTGTTATAAATTACATATTTTTAAAATAGCTTTACTATTAGTTTCCTAGATTTTTTTTTATTTTATTTTAAAAGGTAAAAAATACTTTAGTCTTTCGATACACTTGTTATTTCATTTAAAAGTGTAACAATTTGTTACAATTCATTCCAAAAAACAGAGCTCAAGATAAAGTTTATTATTTGAAACATGTGATAGATAAATAAATTCACCAACACCAGAATGTGTATATTTGATTTACTATTTTACTCTTCACTCTTACGTATGTATTTTTGTGTCAATTATTACATTATATAGTAATATGTTTATTATTATAAAGTGTTTAATATAATTTATTGAAATTTTGTATACGTTAATAGGCATTACAAATGTGTGAGTTAAATGAATGAAAAAAATGTTTGAACAATTTTTCTTTGTATCTCATTTTGCGTTTTTCCTTATAAAAGACTTAGAAGTTTTAGTTTGCAAGATAAATTTCTTTTGTCGCTTTGAATAGCATGTAGATCAAAGATAAATAGTAATTTTTTTCCAGTATTGAATCTACTACTTCTTCAGAATTAGTTATATTTTTAAGTAAAACTAACAATATAGATTTATGACAGAATAACAATATAGATTTATGACAGAATAACAATATATATTTATGACAGAATAACAATATAGATTTATGACAGAATAACAATATAGATTTATGACAGAATAACAATATAGATTTATGAAGAATTCCATTCATAATTTTAAATAGCATGCTGTAAATGTTCTTGGAAAATATATTAGTGTCAAAACTTATATTCAATATGAGATACTTTAAAAATTCTAAAGAACCGTAAGAAAGTTTGTAAAAAGTTTCTTACGATTTTAAAAACGTGTTTGATTTTAAAAATAATTTCTTTTAAAAATATGTTCGATTTCAGTTTTTCTTTCAAAATAGTTATTTTAAGCCAAGATGCATGCAGTATAGGGAAATTTTTACTCGCGCTTATTAAAATAATAAGAAGGAAAGAATAATGATTTAAAATACAAATCTGGTACTTTATAATTATATAAATAATAATGTTCTTACGTTAATAATATGCTTTCAATTATATAAATTATGATACAATTTATGGTAAACGTTTTATTATGTTTATCGAATCGTTAAAGAATTTTTTTTCTTTAAGATATTTACTTTATATTTTCAGACATGAAATTAACTTTTTATATTTTATATTATTAAAGTGAACATTTGAAACGTTATTACAAAAAATGGAAAACCTAACTCTAATTTAATTTAATGCATTAAAAATTTATCTCTTGCATTTTATAATAGAATTTATTTCTGACAAAAAAATGACTATATTTTAACATGATTACATCAAGCGTATTTAAGAGGAACTAGACAATATATTACTGTATAAAAACACCAGGAACATGACAAAGAAAATATAATTTAATTTAGTGTTTTATGAAGATAAATGTAACAGTTAACAGTGAAAGTAATTTTTTTTAAATATATAACTTAAGGGAAATCACAAAAAAAATCGTTATTATTAAAATAATTACAAGTATAAAATTAAAATATTTATTATTAAGATATTTGATTATAATTTTCAAGTGCCTGAAAAAATCAGAATTAGAGAAAAATAATTCAGTATAATTAATTAGATAAAATATTCCTTAAAAATTTGTTAAATTAAATTTTATTTCTTGGCTCTGTCTCCATTACAAAAAAAAAATTAGGTGTCACAGGATTACACATGCAATATGATTACATGTAATGACATTATAAATATAGTATATGACATATTAAAAAGAAATATATAATATTTAAATAATTTTTCTGGTTAACCAAAAAATAATTGCTAAGTTAAAAAAAAACCAAGGCTGTTATGTAGAAAGCGGAGATTTCAGTTGGAGGTTAGTATCTAAAAATTACACAGAGATGCTTTAATTTTATTTCTTATGTCATTTTAAACCTTTTTTTTTTTTTTTTAAATCAAGAATGGTCTTATCATGGTATTACCTATAAAAT
>BMAW01130492.1:38099-153675 GCA_019974015.1 Nephila pilipes | reverse complement strand
AATATCTAAAATTAAAAGTTTCACAAATATTTGAAGTAAACATAGGCAGATCTTTACCTCAAAAAATTAAGGATACACCAATGAAATTTTTTCGATATATTACATGCATAGATAGTATCAGTATTTTGTTGCATGTCCTTTGGCTTTTATAATGTCCTCCAAACGTCTTGGTACCGATTCGACCAATGTTTTAGTGGTATCTGGAGATATTTTATCCCATTCTTCTTGTAACACTTGCTTTAAATGGGCTTTGTTTCTAATCTGGTGTTTTTGGACCGCTGTTTCTAGTGTGGCCCACAAATTTTCTATGACATTGATGTCAGGGGACTGTGGCGGTGTGTGCAATTGCTGTTTACAATGAAAAAGACACCACATTTTGACATTACGTGCCGTGTGTTTGGGGTCGTTGTCGTGCTGAAATATAAAATTTCCATCTAAACCCAATTTTTGTGCACTTTCTTTAAGATTGTTGCAGAGTATGTCTATATAAAGCTTATGATCCATTATACCATCTATAAAAACTAAATTTCCTACCCCATTTGCAGCCATACAACCCCAAACCATGACGGAGCCACCACCATGTTTAACTGTAGGACGTAAATTTTTTGGATCCAAAGCGGTGTTCGGCTTTCTCCAAACGGTGTGACGACCATCGCTTCCAAAAATGTTGAATTTACTTTCATCACTAAATATAACTTTCTTCCAAAAGTTTTCTGTCTTCAACTGATGAGTTTTTGCAAACTCCAAACGCTTTTTCTGATTTTGTAAGCTTATGAAAGGTTTCTTTCTAGCTACTCGACTGCTATATCCAGCATGTATAATCACATTTTTCACAGTTTCAGCACTTACACTTCTGCAGATTATTCGAAAAGTTTCTGCAGCTAGTTTGACTGCACTCAGTTTAGGATTAATCTTGATATCTTTTAAAATTTTCATTTTAGCTACATCACTCAGAATACTTTTCCTTCCTCTTCCACTCTTATTTTGAATTAATCCATCGCGTTTAAATTTCCCAATGATTTTCTGGACACATGAGTGACTTCTACCGACAATTTCAGCTATTTCACGATAAGTTTTTCCCTTCTTAAATAACCTTAATATAAATTTTCTTACATCAATACTAGTCTCTTTCCGAGGAGCCATTTTCCATTTAAAATTACAGCTTTATATTCTCATAACCAACTTTAAAAGACAGACATAACAGTTGAAAAAGTTTAGGATAAAATTTCCCAAACTTTAGTAGCAAGCAAAAAGAAATCAAGTGGTAGTTAAACAAAAATTTCATTTGTGTATCCTCAATTTTTTGAGGTAAAAATCTGCTTATGTTTATTTGAAATGCCTCTAAAAAGTTTTATTTTAGAATTTTGTCGTTGATTTTTCTTTATTTTTACTGTTAATTAAACCTTTTGTTATGTCTAAGAATAAAAATTCGTTTGCACTTCTGGTTAAGGTGTTATTTTGATTGAAAGTTGGATTTATCAAGTAAAAATAAGGTGTATCCTCAATTGTTTGTGCCACTGTATTTCTACAATACATATTATCCTAAACATCGTAGCGATACTCGTTTTCTGGTTATCTCGCAAGAATCGGGACTCAGCTCTCGCTACAAATCTACATTTATTTTTTTGCAGCATCCTATTAAACTTTAAACCCAGGTTTCGTTCGAACACTATCTACAGATGAAATCCATCTACGAACCCTCAGTTGTCCTCAAGGGCTTATGAAAAAAGAGGCATTAACAGAAATAAAGTACATTCTGGATTCTTTCGTATATACGAAACGTGGAGACTGACTCTGCTACAGAAGAAGTAGGCACACGCCAGTTGCCAACACCTGACTGCAATTTAGCGTAAAGCCATACGTAATTATTTTTTTGAAAGCTGAAAGTAATGATTAAAGTAACACGGATGAAACAATAGAATATATTCATTGCTTTCTTACATTCTTTGAATTTAAACATAAAAATTTTATAGATATATATTTAGTAATATTCTGAGATATTTATAAATATGTTATAAAAACTTAATTAAGTTTGATAATTTCAATATGAGTGAAAAAATCGTGAGTTTTTAAGAAGCTAGATCCAACTATTATGCAAATAAATAAATCAGCAGTTTTGCCTTTCCTCCAAAATTTGTTAAGGCTTCAAATCAATATTAATTAAAAAATTTGAATAAAATTTATTTCATTTATGTGATGTAATTTTAAAGAAGTTTTGAGATTGATTTAAATAAGATAGTTATATCGTAAAAGCTAGGTCAAATAATGTATTTAATTCATAACCAATAAAATCTCAAACTAAGCTGCAAGTTGACTTACAGACACTTACCCTTGTAGATGGGGACTATAGAAAATCTTACCCTCCCCCTCTTGAACGAATGTCTCAAACATAAGTGCAAGAGCGGATTACAGTTATGAGCCATACAAATTCCTATTAAAGTTCATTGTGCGTTTCAAACCTCCTCAATTATCTATGAAGATATTAAACCTTCAAAAGGGTTTAGTTTTTATTAACGTCGCACTAGAAGCAACACGAGGGCTATTGGCGACGGACTTCGTGATTTTGAATCTCAGTCAAGTGACGAGGACGACACCTGAGCTGACAACCCCCTCTCCTAACATCCACACCACGTGAACGGGAGGATTTTGGACCACGATAGATTTAACGCGCAACAGCCCCAGCTACATGGAGGGTCTTTCTTGGCCTCAAGGCTCGTACCCGCGACTTAAAGTAAACCGACAGCCTCGAGTCCAATGAATTACTTCTAGGCTTCCGTAGCCACGAACTAGTGGAGAGTGAGTGAATGCAAATTTTATTGGCGCAAGAGCCAGATATGGCTGTGTTGCGCCAAACAAGATTAAACTGTGGTTTAGACGTGAAGGTGAAAAAAGAAAAAGGTGGTTGACAAGAAGGAGGGTCGAAAATAGAGAAGGATCGAAAGGGTATCCCGGGAGTGCGTCACCCGTGTTTACCAAAGACAGTAAACCCCATGGGAAAGAAAGATCACTACGGTACCTCGGGTTCGTGAAGCCCATACTTACCTGAAGAAGGCAAGTCCCTGAGGTCCCCTGATATAATCCCCAGGGGAAGGGTGCCCGGCTATACCCCCAGACGCTGGGTACCCATTTTAGTCGCCTTTTACGACATGCATGAGCTACAGTGAGACTATTCTGTCATCCCCGGTCACCACACGGGTCGAACTAGTGGAGAGATGCAATAAATTAAAATGCTATTCAATAGCAAATTTATGGACAGTAACGCAGTGTGTGCAATTTTGGTATGGAATCCCATTTGTAATTACAATATAGTAAGTAAAGTTTTTATATTAGATTATAGTTTATTTAATTTCTCATTCCTGCATATTTTTAAAATAATTATTTACAATTTTTTTCCATTTAAAGTATGAGTGTTTTGTGATGGGATCTCATTCTCAGACTTGTGAGAAATGATTTATGCACCGTTTTGCTACAAGATGTCCCAAATTAGAGCACATCCTCTTAAATCATGACTGCTTGATACGATTTGCGAGGAAAGGATGAACTACCAAATCAATTATTATTACCTATCGAAATACGAAAATTGTCAACAGGTGCGCATTTACAAAAACTTTTTGAATAGCATAAACACTTACTGAATTTCATACTGAAATTATATAGACTTAGAGACGAATTGCAACAAAATGAAAACGATATTTCTTATTTGGCTGATGTATTTGCAAAGTTCAATAATTTTTTTAAACACATCAACAAGGAAGAGATATTATGTTAATTCAAGAACGGAGAATAATTTTAAGATTACAAAATAAATTAAATTTGTTTAAGTTTTCATTGCTACGGGAAAAATTTCAATATTTTTCAAATTTACGAATATTGGATACAACTTACGAAAATTTGGAAATACAAAATCATCTCCAAAAATTAAGCCATGATATTAAATAACGCTTTGGACATATTAAAAATATATTGGTATCCCATAATGGACAATCGTGCCACTATCAGCTCAAGTTGAAAATAACGACAGTCATTTGCAAGGTTAAATCATTGAATTATTGCCTGAACTTGAAACAAAGTTGCTTTTTAATAATTTAACTATTAGTTAATTTTGTACGAATATTATGCAAAAATATCAAAACTAGTAATATGGCATTCCCTTTTTGGAATTGCATTCCCAAGATCATTTATGGTTGAATCTGGATTCAGTCATGTTGATTTTATTTTGACAAAAAAGAGCAATAAAATGAATATGTAGCTCTGAGGCGAGTGAGTATAAAGGTTATTGGCGCAAGAGCCAGATGTGTCTATTCTGCTCCAAACAAGATTTAACTGTGGCCTAGATTTGAAAAAAAAGTTAAAAATTGGTTGACAAGAAGAAGGGTCGAAAATAGAGAAGGATTGCAGGGATGATCCGGGGGTGCGTCACCTGTGTTTACCAAAGACAGTAATACCATTTGGAAAGAAAAGGCCGTCCACGTTGCCTTGAGGTCATGATGCCCTTACATAGCAAAAGAAGGCAAGAAATTGAGGTTCCCTGATAAAATTCCCCGGGACAGAATGTCCGGCTAGGTACCCATTTTAATCACCTCTTACGACATGCATGAGTTAAAGTAAAACTATTCTGTCATACCCAGTCATCACACGGGTCGAGCTCCAAGGCAAAATAAGACTAAAAATATCAAATTTTGAACCATATATTGATAATCTAGCCAAGAGTCCTTCCAAGAGTTACACATCCTTCCCATTTAATTATATATAAATTTGATTTAGCTAAAATCAAAAGAGCAAAAACTTTTTCTTAAATGATTTAATTTATTTATGAAACAGATAAGCTTTTTTCTTTTGTTATCATTTTTCATGGAAGGGGTCGATAAGGGAATTTTAAATTTTTTTGGGGGTCGATGATCAAAACATTTTAGTGGGACCTGCAATAAAGTATTAAAAAATTCATTACTCCACGTTATTAGGATTGATCCAAGTAATTGGGACAAATATATCCCGAACTTGCTTTTTGCATACAGAAAGGTCCCGAACTGCCTTTCAAGTTGATGTATGGACGAATAGCTAGAGGTCCTTTGAGTGTGTTAAAACCATGCTAGTGCGGCGACATTGCCGCTCCGTTAAACATGGGAAAATCCTTAGTAGACAACTTACAATTACTAAAGATCCATTTAGATATGGCTGCTGAGTAGGTGTCTATTTATCTCCAGAAGAAAAAAATGTTGTGCAATATATCTCAATCGAACTCTAATTCTAAAAGCTTTGAGACGGGCAAGAGGCAATTTAACGAACATGTTCTACGCCCACTGTACCGGCCCTGGAGAGATGTTTGGACAGAGTGGGTGAATGTAAAGTTTTTTGGTGCAAGAGCCAGATGTAGCTATGCTGAGATAAACAAGATTTAAGTGTGATGTAGATGAAAAAAAATTGGAATAAAGACAAAAATTGGTTGTCAAGGAGAGTCGCAAATAGAGAAGCATCGCTAAATCAACCAGGAAGCGGAGCACCCTTATTTAACAAAGACAGCAAACCTCATTTGAACGAAAGAGATCACTGGGCCCCCTTGGGATCATGATGCCCGTACTTTCCAAAAGAAAGCAAGTCTTTGAGGTCCACTGATATTATCCACAAGGGGCTGTCTGTCCGGCTATACCCCCAGACGGTTGGTTATCCTGTTTAGTCACCTCTTATGACATGCATGAGCTACAGTGGGGCTATTCTGTCATTTCCAGTCACTGCATGGGGCTTGTTGGACTCAGGATTGATTGAGGAAAGGAGCGCTGAGGTTCCGTATCTGGTAGCCTGTGTGAATAAAAAAGATGGATCCATGAGATTGTGCATTGACTACCGGGATTTGAAATGTGCAACGGTAACGGATGATTTCCCTATGGAAGACGAAACAGATTTTATCCAGTCGATCGTCAGAGCTAATATACTAACTACTTTAAATCCTTGGCGGAGATATTGGGCAATCCCGATGTCGGAAGAAAGCAAAGATTTTAATTCTTTCAAAACTCATTGCCAAACATGTAGATTTAAAGTCCTGAGTTTTGGACTGAACAACTGAACAATACATCTGCTACTTTTCAACAGTAATGAATGAAGCGCTTGCTCTTTATACAGAATTCTCCCATGCGTATATAGATGACATTGCTTTATTTTGGAGAACTTTCACTAAACATTAGCAGCAAATAGACATCATTTTATAGAGTTTGAAAGAATTCAACTTGACCATGAATCTTAAGACGTGTGATTTCGTGAAACACCATGGGAAAGTTTTAGGAAATGCTGTCGTTTCGGAAAGACATAAGCCTGATCAGGAACAGTTGCGTGTGATAAGAAACTTAGAATCAAAGACGAATAAGGAGGAGTTCCGTAGTGTTCTAGGTTTATACAATTATTATCGCGAGAACATTTCTAAATATTCGGAGCTTGTGTATCCCTTCACGGAGTTAACGATAAAGTGAACACCTACAAAATTCCATAGACTTATAAACATGAAAAAGTGTTCAATAAATTAAAGGTACGCTTGTCGATGCTCTTTCCTTATATACTCCTGTAATGAACCGGCCATACATCATTCATTCTGACGCTTCATCAGTTGGCGTCGCTGCATTACTATCCCAAAAATTTGGATGAATAGACTTATCCTAAATCTTATGCGAGTCAGAAATTGTCCAAATCCCAGCAAACAAGGTCAACCATTGAGTGGATAGCATTCGCGATTGTATGGAGTTTGAAAAGGTTGTAATCGTGAGTGTTCGGCACTGAAATTGAATTCTACACGGATTGTAATCCATTCCCATTTTTAACAGGAAGCGCACCACAGTCGTGTAGAGTACAAAGATGGGCTTAGTTTAGTTTCTATTAACGCCGCACTAGAAGCAACACGAGGGCTATTGGCGACGGACCTCATAATTTTGAACCACGGTCAAGTGCGAGGACGACACCTGAGCTGGCACCCCTCTCTCCAAACATCCACACCACGCCAGCGGGAGGACTTTGGGCCCCGAACAGATTTAACGTGCATCAGCCCCGGCTACACGGCGGGTCTTTGGCGGCCAAGGATCGAACCCGCGACTGAACGAAAACCGCCAGCCACTAGTCCGCGATCTTGACCACTAGGCTACCACGGCCCGTACAAAGATGGGCATTCTACCTGCAAAGATTTAACATTAACTCTGAAACATTGCGCGCAATCAAAAATGTCTCATGCAGATGCGTTATCACACTTAGTATGAAAATTATCAATTTTTGCTGAACGTTTGGATATTCTTTGAAATTCTATACACATGCATTTGTGCTATTTCATGTGTTCAGACCATTCTTTTGCATTCAGAATATCATATTAATTTGAATCATTTTGAAATCATGAAATGTACATTAATGCTTTATAACGTGTATGATTTTTGATAATTAGTAATGTGTAATAGTGTTAGCGGTTAAATATTGCTTCTATTTATTATAATTATTATTATGCATTTAGTGTTAGTGAGCTAGTTTTATATTGTGTGAATATTTTGAGTGTTAATTTTAAGAGTTTCTACAGTTGAGTTAAATTTGTAAACAAATGTAACGTCAGAGCTTGGACCGTAGATCAGTGTTCTTATTCCCTCCAAGCAATGATTCTGAAGCCTCCGCTTCGCGGAGCTGGCAGTACCGCCATCGATGAGTGAAAAGAGAATTTTGTCAATTGAAGTATTTTGTAGCATGAAAGCTGTTAAGAGCCTTCCCTGGGTGAGTGAATGTAAAGTTTATTGGCTCAAGAGCCAGATATGGCTATGCTGCGCCAAACAAGATTAAACTATCGTCTAGACGTGAAGTTGAAAAAAGACAAAGAGTGGTTGACAAGAAGGAGGGTCGAAAATAGAGAAAGATCGCTAGGGTATCCCAGGAGTGCGTCACCCGTGTTTATCCTGGGAGTGCTTCGAACATATTTTATTTTTAAAAATTTTTTTGGTAAGGTTTCAAAAGTCAAACTCATTTCATTATATCTTAGAACCACAACCAAATATTACAATATATATGTAGATTGTCAAATTTAAGTGAACAAAATTATCGTTATTTTATAGCCACACCATATATGTCGATGTATTGAAATTTCTTCACGAAACTTGAATGGTCACTATATTTCTACATATCGAACAACGGTTCAAATTGAACAATGGATAGAAATGAATTAATATTTGACTTTAAATTGCAGTGGATTGCCCCAGTAATCGGCACACACGTAGTTGATGATTACCTGAATCAACATGAACCGAAAAGTGATGATGACAAAACATAAATAAATTGAAACACCGTGCAGGAAATATGTAACAGAACCTTTCATATTGATTTAGACGTTGCATGAAATTAATTCTTAACCCCCCTGAAGAAATTTTCAATATTTGAATAAGAGTGAGCACGAAACTTTAAGGTGGTTTTTGCAATTTATTATGATCAGGAAGATAATAGGAAATACTTTGATCGATAATTATTTTTTTTTTTTTTCATTTTCTTGCACAGTCATTCAGTTTTTAGCCCATGTTACCAAATATGAAAATTACTTACAAATTTCTATATTTTTTTTTAAAAATATACTTATTTGTAAGTTTAATGTTTCCAATCTTCATTATCTTGTAAACTAAGAGCAAAATATAGCTCGTTTCAGAGAAAGAATGAGGAAAATGCACTACTGAAAGGCTTAATGGCAAGTCAGTTGTTTTCTGCCAAGATAACTTTCTTAAAAAAAAAAATCCATGATATACTTTCAATATGTGTTTCGGTGCAAAAGTGTCTTGCATCGAATTTTTTTGCAGGCATCCTTTTTGCTAAATTTATAGAAATTCAACAGTAATTAAAAATAAAACGTCCTATCCATTTAATAAAGCTGTGCTGTGTTATTATCATTGAGAATGACGAAGATGAACTCTCACGGTGATTTATGAAAGATGCATCTTAAAATAATAACGGATAACTAATCGCATATCTATATTACAAGTTGTTAATTTTTTAATTGTATGAATGTATTTTTTTATTTTTATTTAAAGACTGCTAACTGAAATATCAATCTAAAATAATGTATTAAAAACACGAATATTAGTTTAAATAAAAATAATAAACATTTACTGTTAGAAATTTAAATAATTATTAATTTGTTATGAATTATTATCTGATTACAAATCATATATTTAAGAAAATCTTTTTTCTTTCCTTCTTATTATTCCAAAATGTAAAGCAGCACATCCGCAAGATGCTAGACTGTTCGTAAATAATCGAATCATGTAGAATTATCTAGAATTGCATAGTGATAATATTCTAAAATCCATTTTTATTCACTTTAATCATTGTGGATATATTTATTTAAACTCATCTGTAAATTTCGGAGCTAAATATGGCAGAAGGAATGAGATTTGTTTGTTTCTTTTGAGTAATATTTTCAATGATGGTAAATGCTTTTGTTCGAGTGGTACTTGTTCGATTCGTATTTTTTTCAGGGTTTCTAATGTTTTCGACAAAGTGGATTATCGAGATGATCTTTTATTCATTGAAGTATGTGTTATGGAACAATGAGCTTCTAGTGCTTTAAGACTTTGAAGGTGAAAACTTTTGAAGTTATCTTATGAGAGCACTTTTACATCAAAATAAAAGTTTGTCTATACATCTCTGGTAATACGTTTCTTATTTATGAGTTGTAAAACAAAGAGTTATTCTTTTGTTCTTTGTTGTAATGTTTTCTCCAAGGAACAATAGGTTTATTTTATGCTAAGGTTAAATAATTTTCAATTTGAAAATTTAAAGCAATCGAAGTCATTTTCTAACACTGAGGTCTCTGTTTACTTATTTATCTATTTAAACTATATAAGAAACATCTTAATTATATGCATAACTACTTATGTGTGTGCAAATGAGCCGGGAAGACGTGCGGAATGTCCTCGCATCCAGAGCATAATAATAGACAAAATTATGAAATATATTGTAAATGTTTTTTTTTAAAAAAAAAGGACAATTAATGATAATTCACAGCATTTGTTATTTAGTGATAAGTTATATGCTAATTTTATGGTAAGCTAAAATTTAATAACCGATAAATTAAATTTACTAATGTTCTTTTCGTAAGAGTGTAGAAGAAATAACTGAATTTTATTTGAACAGTTTATCTTGTATTTAATGCGATTATAATCTACAATTACATTACCCAGTAACTATTTTGAAATCATGTATCAAAATCATTTAATTGAATATAATTTCCGAAAACGATTGGACATTTGTATATCGTTCGGCAATTTTTTATAACAATATGTAGATATTTGCGTTTCTGAATTCTAAAAGGTCCTTTCTGATACTTGAGAGTTGCAAAATTACGAAGTCCGTCTCCAATAGTTGTTCCTCGTGTTACTTCTAGCGCGACGTTAATAAACCATCAAATTTTTCGTAATGAAAGATTATCCTTCAATAGAGGAAGATTATAACAAAGGAGACAATGTCGTAGTGTCTAGTAAAGTTTTAGTTTAGTTTAATTTAGTTTTTATTAACGTCGCACTAGAAGCAACACGAGGGCTATTGGCGACGGACCTCGTAATTTTGAACTACGGTCAAGTCACGAGGACGACACCTGAGCTGGCACTCCCTCTCCTAACTTCCACACCACGCCTTCGGGAGGACTTTTGCCCTCATACAGATTTAACGTGCATCAGCCCCGGCTACACGGCGGGTCTTTGGCGACCAAGGATCGAACCCGCAACTGAACGAAAACCTCCGGCCGCTAGTCCACGACCTTGACCACTAGGCTATCACGGCCCCTAATGACTATTAAAAGTCGTTTAAATGCAAAGATGGAATATATTAAATTTCCAACAGGTTGAAATGAATAAAAATTTCCCAGAAAAACGTATGAAATCAATCGACAATTTAATTTTTACTATGAATGTGTGTGCAAGATTCGAATGATAAACCTATAATTTTTTTTAATTGTGGCAATATTTTTTTGCATGATTCGGATAAATTGTAGATTGAATTGAGAAATGATAAAAATAACACGAAAGGTATTTTTAAACTATTTATTAATTTACATTGCACCTGAAACAAAAGAAATTATCATTAGAAATAATTCGAGATAAAAACCAACGTTGTTTTTAAAAACGTTACCGAAAAACATTTTGGCTGAACGTTCAGTCCGCGAAGCGAACAGGGTAAAGTGAGTGATAGTAAAGTTTATTGGCGCAAGAGCCAGATGTGGCCATACTGCGTCAAACAAGGTAAATCTGTGATCTAGTCGCTAAAACTATGAAAATAGATTAGTCGACAAAAGGTGTCAAGTGAGAAGGTAAAGTGTTTTGGCGCAAGAGCCAGATATGGCTATGTTGCGCCAAAAATGATTTAACTGTGGTCTAGACGTGAAGAAATTGAAGAAAAGACAAATTGGTTGACAAGGAGTTTCGAAAATAGAGAAGGATCGCTAGGGTAACTCGGGGGCGCGTCATTCATGTTTACAAATGACAGCAAACCCCATAGGAAAGAAAAAGATCACTAAGGTGCCTCGGGGTCATGATACCCGTACTTGCCTAAAGAAAGCAAGTCCCCGAGGTCCCCTGATATAATCCCCAAGGGCAGGGTGATCGGCTATACTATAAGACGCTGGGTATCCATTTTAGTCGCCTCTTATGACATGCATGAGCTACAGTGGGACTATTCTGTCATTCCCGGTCACCACACGGGTCGAAGAAAGTACAAAATAGAAGAGAGAACCGTACAACTTCCGCTGAGGTTCCTCTCTCTCCAGCGAACCAGGGTAGCCACATTTGGCAAAATACCGCCAAATAATTCCAGTCGCCAAGTGCTGCTGTAGTAGTGCTCGATTTCCAACCATAATTTCAAAACTATTTGCACCAACTTTGTTTGGATTTTATTTGGAAGAGGTAGGCAAATCCGACTGTCATTGGAGTTTGTCCGCTTCGTTCCAAGTACTATAAAAGTCGATACAATAGCTTGTATTCGAATTGTAGAAACCTTCTCTTTCACTTGTTCCCTATTATAGGGACCGTGTATTAGAGTATCCGAGTCAATTGTGTATAAAATCCCCAGTGCAGCTCTTGCATAAGCTAAGAGTTGAAGAGGCGGCCAGAAAAAAACATTCATAATTGTAGGTATTGAAATGCCTCCGGAAATAGTGTAGTTTCGCATGAAATTATAAAGCACTGAGGTAAATCTATGCCTTGTATTTTCTATTAAATTAGGCGAGGCTAAAAAATGGGAAAAAATTACGATTTTATACCAATTTTTTACAAGATATTAAGAAAATTTATTTTCGTTTATTAAAATAAATAGTTTTGCTATTTCTCATTTTTTTTCTTTGAATGAAGTTTTTTTTAAAACTCTTAAAAATATCTTATCAAGAATCAAGAGTTATAAATTGTCAAACTCTACACCTACGCATTTATTATTTGTTCTTGGTAATTAGTCGTAAATTCTTTTATTTGCGAAATAAGGCAACAGAAACAAGAGTATTGAAGAAATTCCTTACAGGAATGCCTAATAAGCAGAATTTGGCGAAAGGCACTAAAGCAGTGTATAACCCAGACGCTTCTGTTACGAATTTTTTCTCCTTTCCTAATGATCGGGAACAAATAATTTACAACTGTCACGTTCAAATCGTTATATTTGGCGTGTAAATGAACGTATCATCTTATGTTGCAAGAGCTATGCATATATTTCTATTGCGAAAAACAATGAATATTAGCGATTCAAACAATGAAAAAAGTATAAATTGGGTAACAAGGAGAATCGAAAATAGAGAACGGTGTTTGTGGTCCAGGGTAAACCGTTTTTTAATTAATACAATATGATCCACTACATAGAAATATTGTTCGAACATGAATCCTGTACTAATTTAAGCAACGTTAATCGCCGAGGATATATAAGTTGTGTGATGAATGTGTGGGAAAAATGTTACATCCCTCCTTCATCCCAGCAATATGCTTTTGTAAATTTTGTTTTAAATATATCGTATTCTTGATAAAATTGCGAATAATCCCCACAAATTCAATAGTTGTTCAAAATCTACATGTTTAATTCATTTATGAAAATGTATTAAATATCGTAATGAAAGAAGGCAAACAAGAATTAAAAGTATTTTTCAATCTTGATTATAATTCTACTGGATAACTCCCGATTTTAACGACAGATTTAATGCGTATTTTATCTGCTACACGATTAAATTGCATTGCTTACGTGACTTTAACACACGACTCAATGGAAACATCGTCCAATAAGATGACGAGATAATGATCTCTGGCTAGCAACGACTTTAGTAAGAGGTTAAAAGGATAACTTGTTCTAAATCGAATGAATCCCTCACATCTATTGTTGAAAAGTAAAGCTCATTTCCACTTCACTCTGTTTTTGATGAGTTTAAACAATGATATACAGATAAAAATATTAAACAAGTTAAGAAATAAAATAAATTACTAATCGTGTAAAAAAAATTTTTTTTTAATTTATGAGTAAGAATTTTTGCAATTATTTTAATTAAGAAAGAAAAAAATAAATCTCAATTTTGATACCAAAATAATAATTACATGTTCAAAAGGTTACATTCATTTTTATGGCACTTGGAAGCCCTGTGCGTGTTTAAATATGTTCTGAGATTTTAATGCAATTATAAAAATATTTTGGACACAAAAATATTTTTAAACCTTACAATATTTATAGTAACCTTTTTTCAATTGAATCAAATTCGCAAAATCTTCTAATAAAACTAACATAAAACGCCGTTCGTGAATGTAATAATTATAAAACTAAGTTGCCCTTTACTAAACCAGTTTTTAAATACACCTGTCCCTCGATTTACACGGTTAATTGGTTCCTGAGAAAACCGTGTAAAGCGAAAATTAAAATTTTTGTATGAAAAACCGTGTAAATCGAAAACAGCTATAACCATGCGTTTTAAACCATTTATTCAATATATATTATAAATTCAAAGTGTTTTCAATCATTTATTCAATATAAAATAAAAAAAAAACAAAATTCAAACAAAATTGAGATAGTTATTATAAATTCAAAGTGTTTTCATCTACACTGCTATCACTATCACTTTCAACGACAGGTCTTCTTCTTGTTACTTTTGCGAATTACGACGCACAGAAAGGTAATCTTGACGCAAATCAATGAATTAAAATTATGCGGAATTTGACAGTTTGACAATTTTTTTTATTTGAATTTAAAAAACCGTGTAAATCGAAAACGTGTATATCGAGCACCGTGTATATCGAGCACCGTGTAAATCGAGGGATGGGTGTATATTGATCAATTTCTCGAGTCCCGTTGATAACTTTAATTCAAATGTTACACACATTTCTTTTATACTTAATTTGCTTCCTTTTGGCAATTGTATAATATTCAATACACGTCTCAAAGAAATTGATACGCTAATTTTAAAGAGATTTTTAAGGATAAGGTGTTTATCTATAAAACCTTTTTCTCGTTCCTAGTTATATAATAAATTTGATTTCGAAATTCAGATAAACAGAAATAGGTATATTAAAATATTTTTAAATACAGGAAAGGATAACTTACTTCACTAATAACTCTTTAAATACTATTCAATATTTTCTGTTTGATACATAAAAACGTGATAACCAATATTAAAGAATTCACTATTGTGCTTTAGGTTTACTTGCTCTTACTTCGTCTTCAATCTGATGCCAATTTTAATCTTTTGTATTTAGTAAAATTGATAACTGGAAACTTAAGTAAATTTTACGGCATCTTAGGGCTTGGTATGATTTTATTAACTTCGCGCTAGAAACAACACGAGGGCTGCTGTCGAAGGACCTCGAACTGTGAAACCTCTGTCAAGTGACGTTTTCTTTCCCATGGGGTTTACTGTCTTTGGTAAACACGAGTGACGCACTCCCGGGATACCCTAGCGATCCTTCTCTATTTTCGACCCTCCTTCTTGTCATCCTTTTTTACCTTTTTTTTCAACTTCACGTCTAGACCACAGTTTAGTCTTGTTTGGCGTAGCATAGCCATATCTGGCTCTTGCACCAATAAACTTTACATTCATTTACTCACTCACTCCGTCAAGTGACGAGGATGACACCTGAGGTGGCTCCTCCCTCTCCTAACTTCCACACAACGCCGAAAGCAAAGTAATGTTAGTCTCAAGAGATTTAATGTGCATCAGCCCTGGTTACTCGAAGTATCTTAAGTGGTATCAAGTTTTGAGAGCAGGAATAGAAGAAAATCAATGGCCGACCATGACCTCTCAGCTACCAAGATCACCAGCATTTCAGGGAAAAAATTGTTGTAATTTAAATTTGAAAGAAACGGGTTAGAAAAATGTCAACTAATAACCTTTTTAAAATGGTTCAATTATTTCAATTACTGCTACTTATTATTCTTTGGGTCTTCTAGCTGTTTCAATTTGTATCAAATTTTACATGAAATTAAGAAAAAAATATTTTTTTAAAAAAATATTTGTATATGATTTCCTATTGAATACACAAAATTGTCTTTTTTTTATTTATTTCTATTCTTTAACTAACAAGGAAGTTGGCGTGATCTTCTGTTTTGTTTCATGAATTCCAATTCAAATTACTCCCAAAATCCAAAATAAGAATGTAAAAAGTATATAAAAATTAAATTCTATTTTGTATTAATTCAAGCTCTGAAATGCCTCGTCAATATTTAATGATCCCATCAGTTGTGTTTGTAAAGTATAAGATTATATCTAAGGATAAAAATAATTCCGGATACTAGTCTCTATCAACGGACACATTTTTATATAAGAAATATAGATATAATAATTTTAATAATAAACGTTACAAGAGCTTCAAATACCTTTTTCTTTCATTTCATTAAGTACATCGAATTCTTCAACTCATTTAACACTTTGTGTGGACAATATCACTCAAAAGCTTTTAAAAATGTCTGCATATGGGTGCGTGATCTGACAACCTTTCATTATTGCATCAAAATATTTTTATAATAAAGCCGGAAATATATAACCAGTGATATGTTTTAGTAACAATTAATACATTTAATACACATAATTCAAAATGACCAATATATGTAACTTGAAATACTTCTTGTGAAATAGCTCTGATGGCAATTCATTAAACATGGCTTTGATTTCGTCAGCTTTTATTAAGCGAGACAAGAATAGTAATCAAAATGATGCATCCACATCCGTTCATATACTAGACAGGTAATAGATGCCCTGATATTTCATATCTGAGGCCCTTAGTTTTGTAAATTAGTGACGTAGAATGATGTAATTTTTCCGAAAGTATTACTCTTCTTTAAGAATAAGCGATAGTTATGCCCATTCATTATTGTTTCGATTTTCTAATTCTCTCAGTTGATATCGTAAGTCTGTGGTTATTTTAAAATTGTTTTATTATAAGGTAGATCATGTGATATGTGATAGTGTAATTTTTATTGCCAAAAAGATTGACTATTGCGAAAAAAGTTGATGGTAAAAAAACAACGTAAAATTAAATATTTAGGAAGGATAAAATATAATGAAGTCATGGTGAGAGAAATGATGAAAAACTAAATTTGTACGAATTAATATTCTTGATGCTAGAGAAACTATAATGCTCGAGTAATTCTAAAGATATTTGTTCATTTTCCTGATTTCCTGTACCTATCGTTTTGCATTATTAAATTAAAAATAAATAATTTCCTTCCCAGATTTCTATAATTTATTTCGAGACAGAAATAAATTATGCTCATTCAGATGGAAAAAAATACTGACATTATTGAATCATTTAGTTGAAGAACATGGAATATATCTCAGATTCCAAGAGTTTAGTAGCTGAAACAAAGTTTCTGGTTCTGGAAAATATTTGAGACGTCCGTAGCTTTCTGGATTTGTGTTACTGCTATCAACGATTTATCAGGACTTCTCCGATATCGCGAAATCCCTGAATGACGTACAGAAGAAAAATATGAAGGTGGTGGATATGGTATTAGGTGAATTATTTTTGCATGGTATTGGTGAATTATTTTTGTCACCGTACCAGACCGAGGCTAAAATTTGTGAATTCTTTCGCTATCAGCCCTTGCTTCGCTTCTCAGTGTGACGTTAATAAACCAGCAGAGTCTATGCTTTCAGCACATTAAATACGTTACAGTCTACGAAGGTGTTAAGCTGAAAACGCTTCATGTATAATTTGAGATTTGTAATATTTAGTTTAGTTTTTTATTAACGTCGCACTAGAAGCAACACGAGGGTTATTGGCGACGGACCTCGTAATTTTGAACCTCGGTCAAGTGACGAGGACGATACATGAGCTGGCACCAACTTTCCTAACTTCCACACCACGCCATTGGGAGAACTTTGGGCCCCAACAGATTTAAAGTGTATCAGCCCCGGCTACACGGTGGGTATTTGGCTGCCAAGGATCGAACCCGTGACAGAACGAAAACCACCCGTCACGAATCCGAAATTATCACCACTTGGCTACCACGGCCAATTGAATCCATTGAAGCTGTGAAATAGAAAGCTGCACATCCTGAAGAAGCGGACAGAAGAATACTTCCAGCATTGTTTCGAACAATGTTAGATTCGCAAGAAGCGTTGTAGGAAAATTTGAGGGGTCTGTATTACATAGTATATTTTAGTTGCTTGCCAAATTAATGCTGCCAAAATTCTCGTTATTTTATCGCCACACCTTGTATGTATACGTATTGAAATTTCTTCATGAACCTTTAATTTTCACTATGTTTCTGCCTATCATAAAGTGTCAAAATTGAGCAATGGCTCGAAATGAATTAATATTTGGCTTTAAATTAAATTCTGGTTGATTAGCCCAGGGTTCGGGACATATTGAATGAGTACTTTGATCAACATGAACTGAAAAGTGAATGATGACAATGAAGATGAATAAATTAAAACAGTAAAGAGAAAATATGTTGAAGAAGCTTCTAAATCATATCAATCATGGCTTAAGATTAATGTTTAACATTCCTAAGGAATTTTTGAATAAAAGTGAATAAAACATTAAAATGGCTTCTTCAATTTATTAGGACCGAAAGGATAATAGGAAATATTTTGATAGAAAATTAGTAAAAACGTTTTTCATTTTTTTTACACAATCATTCTGAATTAAGCACATGTTATCAAACTTCAAAATTACTCACATATTTATAGATTTTTTAAATAAATTTCCTTGTCAGTTTAATGTTTAAAATATGCTCTATCTCATAAATTAGAAACAAAATTGGAACGAAAGAATATAATGAAAAAATACTCCTGAAATGTGGAAGAACATGTCAGGTGTTTTCAGCCAATACACGCTTTTGTTTAAAAAAATGATGACATATTTTCAATATGTGTGTGTTTCTCCTTAAAGAAATTTCTATGCATGAAATTTTTTCGAAGAATTTTTAATTTAGGTTGTGACATTGGGCTATTCGCGGTTTCTCTTCACTAACCTTGGGGACTTTTAATTAAGATTGATTGCTTTTGCTAAGCAACCTTTGCCCAACCAAAAATGAAACGTGAATATGCAGATAGGAAGCAGGTAGAAATGAAGTGAAGCGGGAGAGTTAGGAAATATATAAACTCTGACTGAATGTCGCGATAGAGAAGCTGAGGGAGAAGATATAGAAAGGTTGAAGGAGAAGTGGAAATAATTTGAAGGAGGAGTTAGAAAGAGAGGTTGAAATAGACGATAGGATTAAAGGCGTAGTATTTAAAGAGATTTAGTGTTCCAGATTGCTACATTCGTTGCGGAGTTTGAGTTGCAGTCGAGGAAGGATTAGTGGTAAGAGTCTGTTAGATTGCTATTGGTGGGTTGAATTTGGTTAGTAGAAATATTCCCCAGGAGAGCATATATAGTTGTT
Organism: Nephila pilipes; assembly: GCA_019974015.1. Classification (NCBI taxonomy): domain Eukaryota; kingdom Metazoa; phylum Arthropoda; class Arachnida; order Araneae; family Nephilidae; genus Nephila; species Nephila pilipes. The sequence goes on along the minus strand of BMAW01130492.1, from coordinate 134,844 downwards.
GTTTTAGTAAAAAAGAAGTTAATAAATTCCGTAAATATTGTTCTAGTGTCCCTTTGATTATTGTGTCTTAGCGTTTAATAATTGAATCTAACTATGGCAGAAGAGGTAGCCCGGATCGGGCAGGCGTCACAGGGTGCATAGAAATTGAATTGTAATTTTAAAATACAAAAACGCTCTATCCATATAATAAAGCTGAATTTTTTTATTATCATTGAGAACGACAGAGATGAAAACTCTCTTTGATTTAATGAAAGAAAATATTAAAAATATTAACGGATAATTAATCTCGGATGTATCTCATTTTTTAATTCATTTTCATTATGGAAAGATAATTTTTTGAAGGACTGCTAACTGAAATATCAAACTAAAATAATGTATTAAAAAGCCCGAATTATATTTCATTAAAAAAATAAATTTACTTTTAGAAATTTAAAGAATTATTTATTTTAACATGAATTATTATCCGATTATAAATAATTATTATTTATAAGAACATTTTTCTTTCATTATTTTTATTGCAAAATGTAATCGAGCCTTTGAGCATGATGCTAGATTCTTCGTACACAATCGAATAATGTAGAATTATCAAGAATTGCAAAGAGAAAATATTTGAATAGCAATTTTTATTCACTTTAATCATTGTGGATATATTTATTCAAACTCATCTGAAAATGTCGGAACTAAATAAATGGCAGAAGGAATGAGATTAGTTAGTTTTTTTTATGTAACATTTTCAATGATGGGAAATACTTTGTTCAAGTTGATTCGTTCTTTGTTCAAGGTATTCTTGTGTTTTCGGTAAAGTGGATTATCGAGATGATCTTTGATTTAGTGAAGTATCTGTTTTTGAACAATGAGGTTCTAGTGCTTCAAGACTTTGAAGGTGAAAACTTCGGAAGTTATCTTATGAGAGCACTTTTACGTCAAAATAAAGGTTTGTCTAGACATCTCTGGTAATACGTTTCTTATTTATGAGTTGTAAAACAATGAGTTATCCTTTTGCTTCCCTGATTTTCCGAGATGAAAAATGATTTTATTTTATGCTAATATTAAATAATCTTCACTTTTTTTTAAAAAATTAAAAGCAATTTAAGTCATGTTGAAATATTGATCTCTCTGTTGATTTATTTATCTGTTTATATAAGAAAATATTAATATATTCATAATTAATTATGTTTCATCAATTAGGGCGGGAAGACGCGAGCGGGATGTTCTGACATCTGAAGCATATTAAAAGGCATAATTATGAATTATATATATTATTAATGTTTCGAGAAATCATGCATTTAATGGCATTTACAGCTATTGTTGTTTACCGGTGTGACGTCATAGCTTGTAAACATATCTTGTTGTTTATTTCTGTATTCTTGGAAATGATATACTTCCCTTGAATGATGTAATTTCCGCTTGCAACAGCGGAAACCGTTACACTGCCCGCCAGACACCAGACAGGTTCGCAGTTGACACGTTGTCTTTGGCGAGAGCAGAGCTCTGTAGTTGAATGGTGGTCATGAAGATTGTTAATAAATGATTTTTTTAAATAATTGATGCCTCGTATATTTTGCCACTACGCCACAGCTTAAATTAATTGGTGGCAGCGGTGGGATATGATCCCGATCGAGAAAAAAAAAGTTGTGTCGATATGTGGTGAAAGAGCCACACCTTTTACGGCGAAGAATGCCGATGATATAACCATCCTGGTTATTGTTTTAAGTGCACCCTGCACATTGCTAACTGTTTTGTTTGAAGAAAGTGCGCCCTGCACATTGCTAACTTTTTCGTTTGATAGAAGTGCACCCTGCACTTGGAATAAAGCGTGTGAAAAAAGAAATGCGCCCTGCACTTGGAAGTGATTGTTGAAAAAAGTGCGCCCTGCACTTGGAAATAATCGTTTGAAAAGGAAGTGCGGCCTGCACTCGTAATTAATCGTTTGAAACCAGAAGTTCGCCCTGCACTTTAATCGTTTTGAAGAAGGTCCGCCCTACATGTTTATTCTTTTGTTTAATGAAAGTGCCCCTGCACTCAGTTTTGAAGAAGAGATTACCGTTCGAAGAAAATACTCCTTGTACTTAGTTTACTGAAGAAAGTACTCCCTGTACTTAGTTTTACTGAAAAAAAAAGAAAGTACTCCCTGTACTCCAAAATCGTCGTCTTCAAGAAAGGTTTTGAAGAAGTGTTTACAGTTCTGTGTTCGATTTTTCTTTTGGAATTGCATCTTGGAATTGTCTTGTCGTCAAAAGAAAAGAAGAATAAAAAAGATAAGTGTTTTTTTTTCCTTACATGAAAAATTTATTTTCTGTGATTTTAATTTGCAAAGAAAATTTTGTTGTGATGCAGTATAGTTTTGTTTTGATTTTGTATTAAACTATTAATTTATCAACGATATATATATTGTGTTATTATTGAATTTTAATGAAAAGATTGTGTGTGTAGAGATCATAAATATCTTATAGCTATTATTAAGAAAAATCTAGAGAAGTTTCGTCTTGAGATATTAGATAATATTGGGGAGTTATATTTTTGTATGAAAATCGTATTAGTATTCTAACAATTTACTGCATTTCTTATTTTATGTGTGTTAATTAAGAACTGAAACTGTGTTGTTAAAAAGAATAATTTTCGTTTTGATTTTCAAATGCAAATTTAATTTTGATATTTTTATTGAGTGTGTATGATCTTTCTTAATTTAATTAAAAACATCACAGAAAGTAGACTTAAGGTAATAAGGATTGTGTCAATTTCGTTTTAAATTTTAATTTAAAAGAAAGTAATTTAGTTCTGTTTTTGAAATATAAGAATTATATGAATGCTTTATTGTATTTATGTGAACATTTTTATTGTATTTATGTGAACATTTTTATTGTATTTATGTGAATATTTTTATGTAATTTTGGAGGAGGTAAATAAGTTACATTTCAAAAGATTTTTCAGTTTGATATTGTAAATTCGTAGATAGGCCAACATTTTAGGTTTGTTTGAGTCAATTAGCTTTCTGGTGTTATTTTTTTTCTTTCCTTATGAAAATGGCTTATTTAGCAAAAGGTAAAAAGGAGGATTTGATCAGATTGGCGGAAGAATTAGACTTAAAAATTACTCAGGATTTGAAAATGATAACTTTAAAAGAAATTATTCTTAAGAGTGACGGATATGAAGAGGAATTCGTCAAATCGATGTTTGAGGAATTTGTTAAAGAGAGAAAACGGAAAGAAGAATGGGAAATTCAAGAGAAAGAATTGGAATTTCAAGAGCGAAAACAGAAGGAAGAATTTGAGGAAAAAAGGCGGAGAGAAAGTTTTTAATTGGAAAAATTAAAGCTAGAAGTTCAAATAAGATTAGCTCAAGAACCACAAATGGAAGGTTCAAGAATACCCAGTAAGGAATTGAGCAAGCTTCTTCATAAATATGATATGAAGGAAGATATTAGCCTGTATTTAGTACTATTTGAGCGTCAAGCTAGTAGAATATCTCTACAAAAGGAACTTTGGGTAACCCATCTGTTGGGGCTACTACCGCAAGAAATCACGCAGATAATTGCTCGTGAGTCTGAGGAAAAAGCCAATGATTGTGATCACGTGAAGAAATTATATTTAAAGAGATTTAAGTTAACTCCCGAAAATTTCCGACAACTGTTTCATACGCACCAGAAAATTGCTGAACGTACCTGGCAAGATTTTTATCATGAACTACAGACCTATTTCGATGGATGGACGTCTGGACTAAAAGTTGAAACCTTCGTTCGACTCCGGGATTTAATCATTGCAGATCAGATGAAAAAACGTGCACCGTTTGAGTTTAAAGAATACTATTTGGATGAATAGTCCCTAATTAGTTCACCTAGTAAATTGGCTGAAAAATTGGAAGAATTCGAAGATGTGAGAAAAACATTTCGAGCTAAGCCAGTTAATTCCTTTTCGAGAGACAAATATGAAGTTAAAGGACAGAGCAAGTTTGGAAGATTTGACAAAACTCCCCGAAGGGTTGAAAATCCCAAATATGAGTCAAACAAGCCTGATAGAAAACTTTTTGGACCTAGTCACAATAAGGAATTCGAAAAAAGAAGACAACTGAGATGTGTTTACTGTAACGCTCTTGATCATTTGCGTCCAAACTGTCCAAAACTGAAGAAAGCTTCAGAGCCTGTAAATTCTGTTTCTGAACGTGATGCAAGAACAAGTTTTTTGCTGCCATATACTTCTCACGGAAAAATAAATGGTATCAGGTACCGAAATCCTTCGAGATACTGGAGCCACTATAGATATTGTTTGCCGTAGATTTGTGACACCTGAGGATATGACTGGTGAACATGTATGGGTGCAACAACCTTTAGATGCTAGTTCAACTTGCCTACCACTAGCAGAAGTTCTTCTTGAATGTGAGTGGGGCAGAACATTCATAAAAGCAGCTGTTATTCCAGATGAACTGTATCGTGGTCATTACCTTCTAGGGAATAGGACTGCTGCTCTCTTCAAAAATGAAGGAAACATTTCATTGCATCAAGTGAATGCGGTTCAAACAAGAAGACAGAAATTGAGAGAAAAAGAAGAGACTTCTGAACAGTTGGTAGAAGAACCCCAAAGCATTGTTATTAACAGTGAAGATGCTAATCCTGAAGTGGATGAAACCCTTCCTACTGATGATGAATTCCAGGCTGAATTAACTGAACTTGATGTGGATCAGCTTGTGCAAGCTGAAAAAGAAGATGCTGAATTAATTCCATTGATAAAAGATGTTGAAGAGGTGAAAAACTCTAAAAAAACTGAGCAGATTATTTTCATCACAGATCCTATACTTGATGAAACTAATATTGATATATTTGGTTCTCCTTGTCTCACCATAAATACAGATTCTAATCTTCAAGTAGTTGAGCATATGGACTGTGAGATTTTAGATAAAAGAGATGTGCCTGAAAATGTTTTAGTTTCTGCTTCAGTAGCCTTGTTCAAAATTATACCACATCAAAGTGTTGATCAAAATGTTAGTTTAAGAACAGAATGTATTAAAATTCCATTTTATGATTCTATGAATAACCAAGGTGATATTAACTGTTCTGCTGGATACTTTACTTGTGAGGAAGCATCAGATGGTTTAGATCAGGGGTCGCCAAAGTGGTCTATATAGACCCCTAGGGGTCTATTTAACAACAGTAGGAAGTCTATCTGACCCAAGGGGTCGAATGGGGGTCTATTGGGACTCGAAGGAAAAACAGTTCTTAATACGCAAATCACACATATCTAACTGCGTACGTAAAAATTTAAAATATTTTTATAATTGACTTAATATTATATTCTTTATAGAAAATAAAATAATGGTTAGATGGTTGTCTAGAGGTGTATGCTTGCAACGGCTCGTCAATTTATTTGACTCCATGACAGAATTTCTGAACGAAATAAATCCTGTTCTAAGCAATGGACTCCAAAACAATAAGAACCATATTTTTTATTTAGCAGACTTATTTGGAAAATTTACTGATGTTCAAGCAAAACTGCAAGGAAAAGATGTAACAATTATCCAAGCTCGGACAATACTGTTAGGCTTCCAAGTAAAATTAAACTTATTTAGATCTTCATTGCTACGTAAGGATTATATGTATTTTTCAAATCTGCAACAATTAAAAATAAAAGAAGAAGACTTGGAAATATATAAAAATCATCTTCAAAAATTAAGCGACGATTTTAAACTGCGCTTTGTTGGTTTGGAAAACATCGACATCCCTGATTGGATTATTGCGCCATTTTCGGCGCAAATTGATAACGTCGACATCAACATACAAGATGAGCCTGCTGAACTATTGTCCGATCTTGAAGCAAAAACGCTTATTAAAAATTTGACAATACATAAATTTTGGACTAATATAAATATAAAGCAAAAATATGTGAAACTTTAAGAAATGGCTCAGCCATTTATGCTGGGTTTCCAAGTTCGTATATGGTTGAAGTCGGTTTCAGTCACGTAAATTCAATTTTAACTAAAAACAGAAATAAATTAAATGTGGAGCTTCGAGGGGATTTACGGTTAAAATTGACTAATTTCGAACCCAATATAGCGAACCTTGCCAAGAAACACCAGGCACACTCATCTCATTAAGATGTAAAAAATCTGTAGCTACTTTACTTACTGTTTCTGATTTATTAAATATTTAGACTAATATATAGTTTTATTTTAATTACCTGAAAATTACCTTTGTGGGGGTCTATGGAGATTTCGAAAAATTATATAGGGGGCGATGATCAAAAAAGTTTGGCGACCCCTGGTTTAGATAATAAGTTTACTCAAACTTCAGTATCAGAAGCTGGTGATATGTTATATGATATTCGACCTGAATTAAGTAATGAAGATGTGTCACCTAAAACATTGTCGAACTCAAAAGGTTATAAAATTGATCATGATTTAGAAGGTAAAGAAACTGTATCGTGTATCTTTTCAACAGAATCAGATTTTCTACGAGATGAATGTCACTTAAAAAATGGAAATGAGAAAGATACAGATAAACATGCCGATGTTGTGTTTGATAAAGAAAAAATGCCTTTCTTAGTTCAGAAAATGCAGTCAAGTATTTCTATAAATAATCCATTAAATTATGAAGATCTTAATTGTGAAGAAAATGATATAACTGAGTTCTTAAAAGATGCAGAACATCAGATTGATGCGCACTGTTTGGTGGACAAAAAAGAAAAACATGAATTCACTGCAAATAATGGAGATGAAGAAAATGGAATCTATTTCGATACAGAGAGAAAAATGTTGGGTTATTTGAATAAAATAAATGACCGAAATAGATTGAAAGACAGAGAAAAGTCTTTAAATATTCCTTATAATTTAGAGTTGCATAAGAGTGAAATAATTTTAGATAATGGAGAGAGATTAGTTATAATTAATAAAAATTGCAATAAATCAATAACTCAGTATTTTAAACATTCAAAGGAAGGTCATGAAACCCCATTTAATCTATATTATTTCTATATATTATTACCTAATTTTTGTGTTTATAATACCAACATGTTAGTAACAGCTTTATTTCTAAATTTATCATTTTTAAGGTTTCAGATAATGTAATTTCAATGTGTAGGTAAAATTGCTAATGAAAATTTTCAGAAGTGTTCTCTACGAGTAATGAATCAGACTATAAATTATCTAAACGTAAAATGTTGTTTATTATCTCATTGATGATGATAGAATTTTAAGTATAGCTGAGAGTGTAGACAGTTCTTTGGCAATAAGTAAATTTTTTGAATCTCTGATAATAAAATACAGTGTACTGCTTTGAAACATTTTTAAAAAAATTCATATAAATTAATATTAATGATCCATAACTGTCATGGTATGAAAATGCTAATGTGCTTTGTAGAAATGTTACATAATTAAAGGTTAATTTATGTTGCTGGTATTTGCTGAATATTTGTATTGCAGATATTTTAGAAGATGATTGTATGTGTCATAACTTTCATATATATGTGTAAAATGCTTTATGAGTATATATTCATACTTTGTTTTATTTGTGGGGAAGATTAATGATGCTGTAGAAGTATATTTGATTGCCTAAGTAGACTATTTTAATGGGAAAGTTATAAGTGGAGATGATGTATTTAATGTAATAATTTCGCGGAAATAATTTTTGTATATGGAATCACAGTATATTATTGTATATGTTTGTTTTACGTTATCTCATTAGTATGCATATATTGTAATTCCTATAGTGTGTAAATCTTTCTGAAATGCTTTTTACTAACGTAAAAAGATCTTAACGGGGGAGGAGTTGTGACGTCATAGCTTGTAAACATATCTTGTTGTTTATTTCTGTATTCTTGGAAATGATATACTCCCCTTGAAAGATGTCATTTCCGCTTGCAACAGCGGAAACCGTTACACTGCCCGCCAGACACCAGACAGGTTCGCAGTTGACACGTTGTCTTTGGCGAGAGCAGAGCTCTGTAGTTGAATGGTGGTCATGAAGATTGTTAATAAATGATTTTTTAAATAATTGATGCCTCGTATATTTTGCCACTACGCCACACCGGGAAAAGTTAAATGATAATTTTGTGATAAGCAAAAATTAATAACAAATAAATTAAAAATACTAATGTTCTTTTTGTTAGACTGTATAAGAAGTAACTGAATTTTATTTGAACAGTTTATCTTGTATTTATTGAGATTATAATTGACATTTATATCACTAAGTACAACACCTTTAACAACATGTATCGGCGACACATAATTAAATACAATTTCCACAAAATGTTTGGACATATCCATATTAATGGATAATTTTTATAGCCTTATGGCATGCTTTGTGTCTCTGAACTATATTATGTTTTTTTCCGATTGTTATTTACTTTGTTGTTCACAATAAAAATCTTCTTCAGTCACAAGCATTACGTTCTGAAGTATCGTACGTCTCTTTTTACTCAGACTGAGGGTCACTATAGATTTCTTTATCTAAATATTCTATTTTTTTTCCTTCAAACATCACTTGATTACAAGAACCTGTAACACCGCCAAAACGGAGCTAATAACAGGAGATACAGGAAGGTTTGACTCAATAATTAATTAGAAGTGATAATCGATGAATGTGGATAGTTAGTCGGATTCATCTTACACGGTTAGTAATGACTCGGAACCGGTTACTCAGCAGGGAGATTAAGTAGCATTTTTCAATATTCATAAGTTATGTTTCACAGGTGTGATAAACATGTTGATTTTGAATTATATTATTAGGAAAAATAAAATATAGTTAAAAACTTTATTTTGTTATTATTTTATATTGTTATTGCCTGAACTTTATTGACATATATCAAATGTATGCTAGTAGCTAAACCAGAGTTGATCACATTAACCGTTTCTTTCTCCTCCTTAAAGGAGCTAGAATTCGTATAAATTTTACTATATCAATATAGGAGCAATCAATTTCTCATTTTCTTTTTGATTGCGATTTTACTATCTTTATTAAGGCGTTTCTATTAACTGGTATAACAAATTTGTTGTATCGGTAAAATTTGAGGTACTGGAATTCACAACAAACTAAAACGCTGTTGGCCACTGACACAAATCTTAGTTATTACGCTTGAATTTATCACTTCTGAATTTGAAACATTTAATATGTCAAAGATAAACAACATCCTATTTAACACAAGAACCATTTTCACGAAGAAATTGCTTTACCTCAGAACTCTTGTCCTTCCATTTCCCCATAAATCTATAATTCGTTTTCTTTTATCTATATTTGATTTTTCTGAACATCTGTTCATATGTTCTGAATAATTTTTTAAAAAATATTATTAAGAAAAAAACTCCCAAATGTACGAAGAGGATTCGTAAAGTTTAATTTCTAAGAAATAACTGAAATATCGGAATAAAATTTATTCTGCATATCTCAATTCATTCTTATGTGTATATTGTCGTAAATTACAATTATTCAAGTTGATTAATTATTCATTAAAATGTTCAATAAATATTTGTGACAATTTTTGAGTTAAAGTACATTAACATTATTCATTTGATATTTCAATAGCATTCCTTATCTAATCGAAGATAAATGACATACTTAGTGTTTACATCGAACTCCTAATCGATTTGAATAATTAAAATTCTATACCATCACTCTTTAAACTGTATTTTTACGATGTCAGCATCTTTCGAATGATTCTTATGTTGAAATTTTCATAGAAAACGTACCTGGAATTAGAAAACTTTGACATATTTGTTGTTTCTTTTCCAATGACCGATAAATCTATGTCACAAATGCGACCTAAATTAGATAAAAATAAGGAAGCATTATGGAAAGGTAACTTCATAAAGTCTATAAATTTTGAAATGTGTGGTCTTTTGAATATTTATTTTGAATTTCCTTTAATTTAATCTATATATACGTTTCTTTAATTTATATTCGATAAATTAAATTAAGAATTTATGCTTTCATTTATTATGCTTCTGTAAATCAACAGAATTAATTGAAGCAGAAAAATATTACTGTAATTATTTTAAATATGTTTACGTATTTCGATTAATTTTTTTTGTGCAAATAAAATAATGTTTTTCCTAGACATTGCCACTTCCTTCTACGTAAGATCCTAATAAGTAAGTTAAATTTACAGCTCAGCCTAAAAATATTCAATTAATTTATAATTCTTTTCGATTACAAATATTAGTATAAATTTATTTGACCTATATGACTAAACTGATATGAAAAAATAAAAATAGGCCATAATAATAAGAATTCCAGAGTGATTCATAGTGGAGGTTAATTGCGCTAAAGCCAGATGAGGCCATGCTGCGGAAAATAAAGCATGGCTGCGATTGAACGTTTGAAAAAAAGATAAAGTTTTAAATGATTGACAAGGAGAATCGAAAATAGAGGACTAACGTATGCATTGGACACTCTCTCTTGTATACCAAAGATAGCAAACTCTTTAGGAAAGAAAAATATTAATCGGGTGCTTATAGGTTAAAATGCCCATACATAAAACAGTTAAGCTTCTAAGGGAAAAAATGATAGAAATTTGATTATCTGTATATCATGTGGACAAACTGGTAATCACATGAAGAAAAGGGTCGGCACGGCATACATGTAAACCGGCCAAATGATTAAAAAAATATTCGGGTTTAGGATATGGGACAGAAATATTTTAAACGATGCCATCTTACCAACTACTTATTAAATACAGCGACCTAATTCAAACTTCCTCAGATTCTACTTAATGGCATGTTTAAATTACAATGCTCAAAGGGAGGAAGTGGTGAAGTTTAAAGGCGCGAGAACCAGATAATGCTATTCTGCTCCAAAGTGTAAATGGGATCTAGACTTTCAAACAAAGGAAAAAAAAAAGATAAAAAAATTCGTTCACAGGCATAAGGATTGAAAATAGAGAAATATTGCCAAGGTATCCCTGGAGCTTATCATCAGAGTTTACCAAAGGCAGGGAACCCAATTGGAAATAATTCGATATAAAAACCAACGTTTTTAAAAACAACGTTTTTATATGGTGGCAAAGTTTATTAGAGAAAATTATTGAAATATTAGTTAAAACTGTTAGTTATTTTTAACTTTAAAATTTACTTAAAAAGAGACATTTGTGAGAGCATTAAAAATTCATAATACTCATAAAATCAAAACATGCATTTGAAAGTTTGTAAGTCATTCTATTAAAAAAAGAATGGGAACCAGAATTCAGAAAAAATTATTATGATAAGACATGGCGCCAAATATTGGAAACTTTCTTTCTTGCAAATGATTACTGACTAAAAGTCAGCAACCCTTACTATCTCGGAGATAGTAAATGGGAGATAGTATCTCCCTTTTGTGAGTACAAAAGGTTTACGATACCTCATGCGTGGGGAGTGCCCGGTGCTCCCAGAGGGGGAAAGAAATTTTTTCCTCAATCCTAAAAGCGCCGAGAGGAAAGAACATTTTGACTTATTAAAATTGAAATATTAGTTAAAACTTGTCGCAAACTTCTAAATATTGTATTGTTAGGCGAGTACGAACGATTCCCAAAATTTCAAAGCTCTAGCTTGATGGGAAGTTTGTTAAAATAACGATCGAAAATTTGATGACACACACACACCAAGTGAAATTCAGAAAAACGTTGTAAAAGAAAAGGATCACTATGGTGCCTCTAATTACTCTTTGCCTATACTTACTTGTGGTAAGAAACTTAGGACGATGATCAAACAAAACACATTAAATATTAACAAAATGCATCATAGTTTTCAATATTGCTCCTAGAATGTATAATCATTTAAAAAGAACAAAATTTCCCTGTTTATCCAACTCTTAATTATCATACAATGCAAATCAGGATATACAAACTAATTTAAGTTGTTGGTAAAAGTTATCGCTGATAATTAGAAATTTCTTAACGGAAAAATTTCTTCGAATCTATTACTGCTTAAGTTTGAACGTGAAGTTACATCTAAAATAAATTGTAAATATTTATCATATTATCAGAGAGAGAGAGAGAGTATTTAAACGATTAGTTATGATTTAAAAAAAAATTCATTTATGTTTGTTTCTTGGAAAAACAAAATGTTTTCTCTAAAAAATATAAATGTTTTCAGAATGCTTTTAACATTACAAATCGCATTCTTCATGTTATTTGCTCTGAAAAATAAAACGCATTTTTCACTGTTTAACCAAGAAATATTAGAGGTAAATCTTTATTTTTTCAATTATTATGAATTTAACGTGCAGGAAACTTTATTTGTGGCCAATATTTTCATTTCTACACATGATTGTTCGAAGCTTTTGAGATCTTGTTCAGGTTAAGGCTAAAGAGATTTCTTTCTTAAAATCACCTTTGATTAAATCGAGACCCTCAAAAGCATTCATCTTTGAATTGAAAAGCCCACAAATAGGATTATCAGCAAACAAGACAACAGTTTTCCATGAGGACATATTGTTGGTGAAATTTCTATGGAATTCGATAATTTTCAATTTTCACAGAGCACTTGAAAAATCGATTCAATGGTTTTTAGTAACGTCGGAGTAAAAGCAAAACGAGGGCTGATGGCGATGGACCCCATCATTTTGAATCTCGGTCAGCTGAAACATTCCTCTACATATTTCCACACCACTCCATGGGAGGACCAACCCTTGAAAGATAATCCGTCAAATCTTTTTTTGTAAATGAAGGAGAAGAGAGAAGATCCAGAGAAGAAGATCATAATAAAAGAGACAATATCACAATGTACTGCCGTTTAAATGCAAAGAAGGGAAATATTAAAATTCGTAACGGTATAGAATTGAACAAAGAGTTCATTTGGAAAAAAATATGAAAAACCAATCGATAATTTAATTCCTCCAGTGAATATGTGCGTGAAAGATTAAAGTGATGACCCTGTAATTATTTCTTAATATTCATTATTATTTTTTGCATGTTTCAGCTAAATTATAAATGAAATTGGCAAATCATAAAAAGTACCATGCAAGGTATTTTTTAAACAGAGTATTGATTTACATGGCGCCTGTTACAAAAAATTATAACTAGAAAAAAAATCTATATCAATTAATCAAAATGACTCATTTGAAACTAATCAATTATCCATCCTTCAAAATGAATATTCACAAACAAAAAAAATGTTAAAAATGTAACATTTTTTTTAATGCAGATTGCAAATTTAACGTCAAATATTTGTGATTAAGTCAAATATCTTTACAAATTGCGAGATTATTTTCACGGACGGAGCTAATATAGGAATCCACGTTGTTCTTATGTTACGCTCTGCAGTGTCACATGTACGTATAAAATTCCGGAAAACTTCTACACCAAAATATTCTGAAACATATTTCATAATTTTCTTGGGCAATTTTTCTTGCTCAAAACATTTGCAATACTGGGAAGACAATTCATTCCAAAAGCTCTTCAAAATATCTACATATTCGTAATCTTACCATCCTTTTGATACTGTGTCAAACAACACACATATTAAAACAAGAAGTATCTGCAGTAATATATGCTAAAAAAGGATTCACTACGTCTAAAAATATCGTTTGAAATGGCCACAGTGGGAAGCATTTAAATGTTTCGCACAGTCGTTCCTTTGACAAGCGCCTGAATATGTATCTTAATTCATCAGCGTTCATTTTAAAGGGACAATAATAAAAATCCCAATGATGTATCTATTCGAACAGTATACAAGAATCGATACAGTCGCGTCTTATTTCTCGGGTTTCGTAATCTTGTAAAGAAATAGCGTATGTTACATGGTATTTCCATTGACGAAAATCCAAATAGCACGAGATATTTCAGACCAATCTAATGCAGTGTGACTTATGCACTCAGCCAGTATCTAATACTTATTGAACACAACCCACATCTACGAACTGAAGTCTTGCCATCTTCAGATATGTAGGCACATATTCTTTGAGCATCTTCTTCGAAAATGTATTTACAAGCAAAATAAAAGAGTACTCCGATGTCTATATTTTCATTTCGGATCAAAACCTCAAAACTTTTCAAATATCTCTTTCACCCCAGTTGAATACCAAAATAAAGAATTCTGCACTTCAGGATTGGAGTAATACCACGATTTAACCTCTGTAATTAGTGACAAAATCAGGCCTATCAATTGCTCTATGGTTTTACTTGGCAGACACAGGTAGTTTGCTTAAAAAGCTGGACTTCACAAGAAGACACCTTGGATTTTAATTCGTTGTATATAACCATCACTAATACTGCCTCCAATCTGAAAACTTCGATTTAGAATTTCGAAGTCAAATGTATATAAAATTCCTAAAAGTATAAGCTAATACTTGAAGAGATGGCCAGAAACTAACATTCATCGTGTGGAAAGAATCTAACGTCTTACAAAAAATTATGCGTAGTTCTGGAAAATATCAGGCCCACTTCGAAACAAAGCTTCTTTCTTTTTCTGTAAAATTATACGAGACTAAAAATGGTTAACGATATTTTTGTAAATCAGCAATTATATATACATTAATTATTAAAATACTTTTTTCTTCAAACAAAATACTTAAGTTTTTAGTAAATTATCTTACTTTCTATTCGCTTTCCTGAAATTAAGTTTTACAAATATTTTTCCGAAGTACTAAAATTTCGTTTGTTAATGATTTTTTATTGACATAGCACTTCGAAGAACCAAGAGGCCTAATAGAGAAGAAATATAAACCTCGGTCAAGTGATGACGATGACACTGCAGTTGGCACCTCCTTCTTTAAAATTACACACTTCGTTAGGGGAAAGATTTGGAACATTGACAGATTTGACGTGCCTTAGTCCCCTTACAAGGCGAGTATTTAAAAGCAATCTACGACCCGACGGAAACACTTCAGCAATTATGACTAGTCCATTAATGCGCACTATTACATTTTCAATGCCAAAGCATCGAAAGATTCTTATTGCATTTAATAGACATAATTTTAAATCGTTACATCCATTTGAAAATTCCCGCACAAATTGTTATTCCTTATTAATGCCGCAATTAAAGCAACACGAGGACATTTGGTGACGGTCCTCGTAATTTTGAGCCTTGGTTTAATGTACAGGATGATCTCAGACTTCATAAACCTCTCTCCAAATATCCACACTATACCGGTGAGAGGCCTTGGAACATCGACTGATAAACTAAGAGAGTGAATGTAAGGTGTATTGGCGCAAGAGCCATGTATGGCTATGCTGTGCCAAATAAGATTAAATTGTGGTCTAGTCGGGGAGAAATTGAAAAAAAATCAAAAATTGGTTGACAAGAAGGAGGGTCAAAAACAGAGCAGGATCGTTAGGGTAACCCTGGGGTGCTTCACCCGTGTTTACCAAAGATAGTAAACCCCATAGGATAGAAAAAGATCTATAGGGTGCCTAAGGGTCATGATGCCTACTTAACTACAGATAGCAAGTTCCTCAGGTCCTCTCATACAAATTCCAGCTGCAGGGTGCCCGGCTATACCTCCAGACCCTGGGTACCAATTTTAGTCACCTCTCATGACATGCATGAGCTACAGTGGGACTATTGTGTCATTCTCGGTCACCACACGGATCCCTCGACTGATAAAACGGAAACTCGAAAAGAGAATCTTCGGATGCGTTTTTAAACAGCCATTTTTTGCGAAAAAGGAATCCAGTGGTTAGTATCGTAATCTCTTCCATTTGAATTTCTTTGATTTCCAAAATATCGGGTCACACAACTTGAACAAATAACTGTTTTGTTCATACTATATGACCTGACAACTAACTAATAATAACTAATTTTCTCGCGATGCATGAGGTCCAATTTTCGGAGATAGATACCTCCTAAAATGCATTAAAGTTAATATCAATCCTTTTGAGCATGGTGCTTTTTATTCTTTGGTATATTATGATGTTTTAAAAAATTCTTATAGATAGGAACTCTTGCTGTAATTCCAAGATATGCGGAACATTTCCCATCGCGTGGATTTAATAGTTCTTTTTTTTAAATTTTACAAGTTCTTTTCATTGAATGGATTTTGTTAAGGATACCAAAACATAGGAGGAGCTCAGGATTATCATAATTAAGACTCCTTGTTTTTGTTATATATATTTTTTTCAATTCATTTGAAGAGCTTAGATTTGTCTAATGAAGATATTTATTCATACTTATAGAACTGTGAAAGGAACTGTTTTCCATCTTAGTTAAATATGGCCAAATTTGGGCAAAATATTTGCATTTAGGTATAATTTTAGATAAAACAATTATGCAGTTTGGTTCCAATTTTTTAGGCTGCTATTTAGGATAAGGCATACAGTGACTCGAAAACTTTTTTTCTCTAAATAAAGCGTAGGTTAATTTTTTGAACGAATAAATACTTTTATAGTTCAATAAAATGATTAAAGCATCAATAGGTACACAAATTCTTTAGATCTACAAATAATATTTAAAACATAAATATGAAAAAAAAAAGTCTTTAATATGGCATTTTATTTACCCCCTTGATGTCTTGGTACACCAAAAAATCACAATGAAAAAAGGAAAATAAATGATAATCACATCTGAAATGCCTTTGATATTCTATTGGATCTAGACTAATCACAGTAAACGCAGACAACAGAATGAAAGATTGATATTTAACGTAGCACTCAAAAGCATCCCCATAGCTGTAGGGGAGATACGTCGTAATTTTGATTATCGGGCACGACATTCTAGCTGACGAATCGTCCCCCTGCCATGGGGCATTGAGTCATTAAATAGCATCCATCAGTAACAGAACCTAATATGGTACTTTGGGGATTCATTTGGTTCAAATTAACAGAATTGCAGATTAATACTTATGCCAAAACTACTGTACAACGTGTTAAGAATGCGAATTGACTTTTATGAAACATTTTTTTTATCTTTAAAAATCAACAAAATTTTCAAAACTTGTTTCAGCAGGTTGTGGTAAAGGCTTATTCAAGTGACACACATTACACATAATTCCTAATAAATTACTTTTGCTTGCATTTGGCAATTCTAATAATGATGATCAATTTTCAAAAGAAATTAAGGCACTGATTTTAAAGAGTAATTTTAGGAAAGAGCTGCTCACTAATTAGAACTAATTTTCTCATTTCTATTTACGGAATAAATAGAATTTTCGGAATTGAGAATAATTATTATATATGCATAAGAATTTTGACTTAAAATAGGATAACATTTTAATTTCATAAAAAAATTTTCCTTCAATGAGGAAAGTAAAATCTTTTCTATTGACCGTTTCATATTTAAAATATATAAGTAAGCAAATAATCTCGAACGATGCTCCGCTGTACCTATAATTGTTTTTGCTTTACTTCGCCTCTGAAATATTACCATTTTCTTTTTGTTTCTAAAATTGAAATCAAGAAAATTTAGCAAAGAGAGATGAATAAATATATTAACTTCATAAAATAAAAATAGAAATGAATTAGAAAAAAAAATGTACTTTCAAAGTAATCTGCAAACCTTTCAGAAATGTTTTAAATTATAATTATTACGAATTGTAAATTTGCATCTAATTATTTCAATTTATATCAAAGTTTATATAAAATTAATCCAAAAATAATTCTTTTTAAAATAATTGTTTGTGATTGCAAATTCAATGTAAAAAATAAGATTTTTTTTTAAATTTTAAATCCACTCTTTAAGTATTATATTACTCAGATTTAGTTCCGATACCCGTGGTCATTTTGGACTACTCAGGTTCGGAGTCGATTCCGTCCTATCGTTGGTTCGAGCCCTGACATCAATAAAGTCCCATCTTGTAGTTGGTCTGAAGCACGTTCAATCTAGTCATTGTTTCCAAGATGGAAACGTAAGTTGTGGAGTTCAGTGGCCTCAAATCATGTATCCACGACTCAAAGTTACCCGACGGCTACGAACCCGCCAAAACACACGGTTGGACTAGGAATCTTGACAAGTTTTATGGTGATCTGCCCCTCTACAAAGAGAACTGGCATACTCTACCCGACGGATTCAGCAATAACGATGATCTTTTGCAACATTGGCTGCTCAGCAAAGTTCAAAGTTTATTTTTAAGGAACATTACAGTTCAAAAAGAAGCTCAGTTTTTAATTTTTTTTTACATGACACCAAGCTTGGTATAATCAAACCAACAACTAAACTTTATCTCAACAATCTGAGATAATGATCCATATTAATTAGAATGCTTAGCTTTTAGTTTAGTTTTTATTAACGTCGCACTAGAAGCAACACGAAGGCTTTTGACGATGGACCTCGCAATTTTGAACCACGGTCAAGTGACGAGGACGACACCTGAGCTGGCACCCCCCCCCTCTCCTAACATCCACACCACAACGGGAGGACTTTGGGCCCCGAACAGATTTAACATGAATCAGCCCCGGTTACACGGCGGGTCTTTGGCGGCCAAGGATCGAACCCACGACTGAACGAAAACCGCCAGCCGCGAGTCCATGACCTTGGCCACTAGAATACCGCGGCTCCTATCAAACACCAAGACCATTAGGCTACCGTGACCACATGACTTAGAATAACAATAACAGTTGCATTCTAATATGATAGAAGTAAACAAATATTTTTATTTTCAATGTGCCTTTATCATTGTGTGATTTGTATTTCAAACGTTTTGCTTTTTAAAGTTAAAGTATTTTTTACTGTTTGAATTAACCTCAAATAGGAGAGAAATATTGGAGACTAATCTTTTCATTAGGAACTATAGTCAATTTGAACAAGATGAAACTGGAATTAATTTAACTTCATTAAAATATCCTTTCAAGTGGGTGCGACCAATTGAAGAGAAAAAAGTCCTACACGTTACGATTTTTATGCTGCGATCTGTGGTTTCACCAGGATTCAAAAATGTCTAAGAAAGTGATAATATGGTTCTTGAATACTGCGAGTACTGGAGAACATATTGATTGTAAAGATCTGTATAGAAAATGTTTTTATTTTTAAAGAAACATCCTTTTTTGGAATAAAATTATAGGTTTACATCACCAAAACGACGGGTCAAAACAACAGGAAAAAATATGTTATGCAACTTTTCATCTACGTTTAAATGTAGGAAAGGAAGTATTGAAAGAAATATTTTTCAACTGTAATTTCTCTAGAATTATCTAGTAATTGTATGAAACAATTTGACTGTATAACTTCTTTGACTGATGAAGGACTTAATACATCACCCCATAATTATTAATGCAAATTTTTCTGCCTTTTTCGTCAGCGTTGTAGATGCAATGAAAAGTAACAAAAATGATACTAGATATTTCCTGAAACTTCTTTCTGTTATATTTCTTACATTGCAAGATATCATAAATCCAATAAATTGCATAAGAAAGCACCTTATTTATTGCTTTGATTTACTGACTTCGATATACTGCTTATTTACACTAAATGTACATTTTGTAGCCGGGACTGGAACACAAGAAATATGTCGAGGCACAAATTCCGCTCTATGGCGTGGTACAAAATTTCAGAACGGAGTGCCAGGTGAGGTTCTCGTCATACGATTAACGATCAAAATAAAGACATTCGTCATGAATAACCCTCTTTCTTCTTCGAGAGCGACGCTAATAAAACCAATCAATAAATCAGTTATGTTTATTTACAACACACAACGCGATTAAGCGACAGGTGTGAGTGTCTGTGTCTATGAATTTTAGTGGCGTAAGAGCCAAAGTAGGCTATGCTGCGCCAAACACCAGTTAAATTATATCAGTGTAAAAAATTTTAAAAATTTGAATCAAACACAAAGAAAAATAAGAAAAAGTTAAAATTCAAATGTGGTGTAAAAGGCCAATATGTTTTAAAAAAGCAAATAACTTATGGTGGGGGTTTTCCTCTATCAAATAGGTTTAAAACAGATGAATGAAAAAAAGTCCGGCGATGATGATCAAACACCGGACAGTCATTTAAAATGTGATGAATAGAGTAAGGGGCAAGACAGAAAGGACACTCGGGAGCATCTTCTCCAAACAAAAAATGTTCGTGAGTAAATCGAGTATGTCCAATGCGAAGGCGAGTCAATCTAACATCAGCTCATCGCGTTTGAATTCCAATGATTGACTTCACCGAGTGTAATTTGTTATTAGTCTGGAGACCCCAAGATTCCTGCCATAGATTAAGCGACAGGAATGCAATGGGAAGAACACTTCAAGAGACGAGTATGACACCACATAGAACAGAAACCACTCTCCTAATGTCCTCACCACGGAAGGACTTGAAGGGCAGAATCCCTTAACGAGTATCAGCCCCACTCGAGAAAATATCTTTAGTGGCACCAGATAGTGGCACGAGTGGAGCTATTACTCGTGTCTCGACAGAAAAACTGTCACAGCGAAAATGCTGCCCCGACCACCAGACTACTGAGTTAGCAACATATTTATTTCAACACTACACATGCATTGTTAACAATTTTAAAAATTACTCACCCAAAGTAAAAATTAAAAAAAAAAAAAAAAAAAAGAGACGGATTTTTGAAATTCAATAATTTTATTTTAATAATATAGATAGCAAAATCCACTGTCAGTATTTATAGATCAAATCAGTTGTCTTTAATCATCCCACTTTTTGGATGGAATTAATGCCCACTTGTCTTCCCTCTCTTTATAAATTTCTGAAAATCATTTGATTCGAAAAGGCTGGGAGTGTTAAGCACATCATTTATTCTACGAAGCATATCTTGTTCATCATCATCGAAACTGCTATGAAGTGAAGGAAATTCGTTCCAAAATATTTTGAGAATATTTGCATACTCGTAGTCTTCCCGTCCACATTCTAATTTAGTAAGAAGCAAGGAAATCAGAAGAATAAATATTTCTTTACGCATACGAGTTTTTAAACTATTTACCACATCTAAAAATTTAGATTGTAAAGGCCAATGTAAAAAGGATTCAAATAAGGGGAACATTTGATACTTTGTTAAACGTGTGATCACCTCATTAAATTCATTAGCGTTGAATTGATGGAGGCAAAAATATAAATCGAAGGGACGTAACAATCTAAATTCAAGACAGGTAGAAATACACTTGTATCTAATTTCTCGGCCTTGTAGTCTTCTAAAATAATAAGGTATACCTTCGTAATTTCGTAGAAAGAATTCATCATCTGTAAGGTTAGGAGATATTTGTGCCCAATCTAGTGTTTCACGGTTTACCAACGCTCTATACCAGTGGCTCATAGATATGGACCTCTCCCATTTTCTACGAATCAACTTCCGATCATTAAAAGACAAGTTTTTCCATAGCCTTTGAGCATCTTCTTCAAAATAGTATTTACAAGCAATATACAATCGCGGATTCATTTGAAAATTCTCATTCCGAATCAAATTTCGAGCAGTTTCAAATCGATCTATGATCCCAATTGACCGCCAAGACAATACATTTCGTACATCAAAATTGATGCGATATTTTAAAATTCGTTTTCGGCGCGAAGAAAACCACATTTTAATTTCTAACCCTAATTCCGAAACTATATGTACTAATCGATTTTGGATGTTAGTTGGTAGAGGAAGGTGAATCTGCAGCTTAGTGGAGTTTGTCGAATCAGATGTAGTACGTGTAAAACTCAATTCATAAACTGGTATACGAGTTGTAGAAACCTTCTCTTTTATTTGATCCATGTTATAATTATGGTGTAGAAGAGTTTCCGAGTCAAATGTGTATAAAATACCTCGTGCAAATCTTGCATATGCTAAGAGTTCAAGAGTAGGCCAGAAGTAAATATTCATTATCCGTAAATATACAAAAAGAATAGTCTCTTCTCTTGAAAATATGAAATACAGATGTGAATTCAGCTCTTGTGTTTTCTATTAAACTGTACGAGGCTAAAAATAAAGTAATATTACATATTAACTATTTTAAAAGATATTAAGTAAATATTTTATCAAAGCCAGTAAATCAAGTTTTAGTAATTTTTTTCTTCTTTTCGCGTTTTCCAAGAAACAAATTGTCTTATTAACGATTTTCAAATTAATTGAGAATATCGCGTTTTATTCATGATGTAAATTGCCAAAAGTTTTCCCTTTCCATTTAATGGTCATAAATTAAATATTTTTAATTTCAGATTTATTGCAACTGATTCAAGGGGAATGAAAGAAGAAAATTGACCGCTTGTTTTTTGACGGACCTCTTAATTTGCGAGTCGATGGAAAGCGTAATCCAGCATATTTTTCTTTCACACCACTACTCTGGACAGACTGGAAGTATTGACAGTAAGGAAGTGCATATTCCCTTCCACACAATAAATTTTTTGTCGCAACACAACGTGAAACCACGACTCGACGGAAACAGCGTCCGCCATGAGCACGCGCTAATTTACGCGAAATTCAATAGGGAGCTGATTAAAAGAATTTGTTACAAATGTGCTGGACCTCGTATCTCGATGTTAAAATGTAAAGCTCATTTCTATTTCATTGAGTCAGTGTTCATTTACGCAATACTTTAAGCTTAGAAAAAGGGTTCAGTATTTCAAAATGTGAAAAAAAAATTTTTTTTTCACATGAAAATCCTAGTCCGACGAGTAAGAACTTTCCACGATAGTTAATTAATGTTTGTAACTAAATAATATTCATAAAACATTACATACCTAACAAAGTTACACGCATTATTTTAGTGGCATTCATAGTCAATGTTTTTATTTACAAATATTTAAGATCCATTTTTATACCAAAATGACAATATTTGGGACATATATTTCGTTACATTTTACTCTTCAAGATAATAATCTGGTTTTATTCCCCATTTGAATCAAACAAAAGCGCAGTCATTATTCACTTAAGAAATTAGTTTGAGTGCATTCAGAATGTATTTAAATCTTTATTTGAAGTTTATTTTTATCTTTAAGAATCAAGAAAATTACTTTTGCAAATCTCGTCATATCTTATTATGGTGACAAATGTTTGTAATAAATAACATCCGATTTCGTTTGGCAGTTCTATTGTTGTAGATCAAATTTAAAATAAGAAATTAAGGCGCCAATTTTAAAGAATTTTTAGGTAAGCCGTGTTTACTTATAAACACTTTTTTCTTCACAAGTTATGGAAAAAAAATTATTCCGAAATTCTTCTTCAAAAAAAATGAATAAATAAAAGCTAATTATAAAATATTTCCCTTCTAAAGCATAACTTACTTCAAAATAGCAAATCATATAATTATATTCAATGGTTTCACCATACTGTTTAATACGTAAAAGTTATGAAGATAAAAAAAAATTAGCAGGTGCTCTGATGTAAATGCAGATTTAACGCAGACCACGTTTCCAATCTGTTGCCAAAATTTTTATTCCAAAGTTTTAGTAATAATATCTTAACGTTACCCAAATTTGTGGAATATATGGGAAATATTTTATTCACTTAATTATTTTTTTTAAAAAAGGATCAATACAATTTATTAAAGAAAAACATCTGCAATAAAAATAATTTGCTAAATATTAAAATTGAATTAAAATAATTGAATTAATGCAATTTTATAAGTCTTTGGAGACTTTTAATTATTTTAATAAGTATCAAATTTTACGTTAAATTAAGCTAGAAGAACTTTTGTTTTCAAATCGATTGATTATGATTCCGATTTCTATAAACCTAATTAAAGCTCGTGATAAGTGAATGAGAGAATGTAACGGTTATGGGAGCAAGAGCCAGATGTGGCTATGCGGCCCCAAAAAGATTTAACTTTGGTCTAGACGTGAAAAAATTGAAAAAAAGTCACAAATAGGCTGACAAGAAGGAGGTTCGGAAATAGAGAAGGATCGCTAGGATAACTCTTTGGTGCGTCCACCGTGTTTATCAAAAGCAGTAAACCTTATGGTAAAGAAAATGATCACTAAGGTGTCTCGGGGTCAGGATTCTCGTCTTTACTAAAAATGGCAATTCGCTGAGTCTCCCCTTTATAATATCCAGGTGCAAGGTGTCTGGCCTCATACAACCAAAAGTTGGTTACCCACTTTATTCATCACTTACGACATGCAGGAGCTACATTTGGACTATTCTTTAATATCTTGTGTCCACACGGGTCAAGTTAATACGTGAAATAAATTTTAAGAAACAATAAACTGAAAAAAGCCATACAGTATCATACAACACATTCTCTACTTTTTATATTATGCCACTTCCATACGTGAATTTTAATTTTGACACCAACATAATTTTTTTATATGGATTCTCAACTTTATATCACTCGAAGATTCCATTGAAACGGTGCCGCCACAGTAGCCGCGTGGTCATATACACCAGTAAAGAAAAACTGGTGCCAAATTCGATCCACGTGATCGAATTCTGATTTTAGTGAATCTCCGTGCTGTAACAAGTTAAGGAAGGAATTGATTCTTTTTTAATTTTGCAAACAAGCATCGACTTTTTCTCGCGGACCTTAGTCTCGGGTTAGGGTCATAACAGCAAAAATTTCACCACAATTAAAACTGTTCTAGATCATCCCCCCGAGAAGATATTGAAGTTCAAATTTAAAGTTCATCAGCTACACTACACGAAATGACCGAATCTTTAATTCGACAAGAATCCACGATTTGACGAAAGCTGCGTTGGCCATGATCTCGCGAGGATATTTATTTTTCTCTCATCGTTGGATTTGATACATTATCTGGAATGAATAGAATCACGTCATCACGTGGATTTGATGTACGGTTAGAAGCAGCGATGGGACTATTCGTAACGAACAAAGTAATTTTGATACACTGTAAATTGAAAAAAAAAACATTAATGATCACATATCTCCCTCTCCACAATTCAAAGAACACAAACTTGATTATTTGATTCACCGTCTAATTTAACGTATATCAATCCGGCAAAGGGACGAGGTTTAGTGGAATAGGCTTTCGAGGGACTCATTTAATGTTTATTGACGTCGCACATGTTAGGAACTGGAGGTGTTTTCGCGAAGGATATCGAACTTTTGAATCTAGTGCTTAGGTCTAAACCTGAGATGTCATATTCGTCCTTCTAACTTCCGTACTCCTCAAAGTACATACTCGGGATATCGATAAGATTTAGAGTGCTTCATTCCTTTTGCACGGCGCATCTTTATTGCCATCTCGACTCGACGATAACAATGCTAACCGTAGGTTTGCAACCATTGACACTGCTCTACTGTGGATGCGTTTCACAAAAGCAACAAAATCTATACAATTTGAGATATCTTTTAAAGCTTCTCTTGGAGCAAAGTTAAAAATTTTCTTTTAAGTTTACAAAAATCAAAATATATCACAAATTGTTCGTCATACGTTTCATGTTGTCAATGAAATGTTATACGCAACTATATGAAACGTCAGCGTACGTATTTATGTATTTCTATTTTAATAACGGGATCTTTCAGGAGGTATTTTAATGTACTTAAAGAATATTTCAACAATTGATTGCTGCATAAGTTTTACGAGTAATATAGCAAAAATATGTATTACCTCCGCTTGGAATGGAATGGTATCAACTCGAGGTGTATTGGCAAGGGATATCGAACTTTTGAGTCTAGTGCTGAAGTCGAAACCCGAGCTGTCACATTAAACCTTCTAACTTGCACACCTATCATAGTGCATACTCGGGATATCGATAAGATTTAACGTGCTTCATTCCTTTTGCACGGTGCATCTTTATTGGCATCGTGACTCAACTATAACAATGCTAGCGTAAGTCACAACCCATTGACACTTCTCTACTGTGGATGCGTTTCGCAAAAACAACAATTCTATACAATTCGAGATCTCTTTTACAGATTTTCTAAGAACAAATTTAAGAATTTTATTTTAAGTTTACAGAAATCAAAATATATCACAAATTGTTTCACATGCGTTTCAATTTATCCATGAATTGTTGTTACATATAACAGTATGAAATGTCGGTGTCGTATTTACGTATTTCTATTTTAATAACGTAATCTTTCAGGAGATATTTGAATGTTTTTAAAGAACATTCCAAAAGTTGATTGCTGGATAAGTTTTACGACTAATATAAAAAAAATGTTCATTATCTCCGTTTCCAATATATTCGCAAAAAGGTGTCTCAAGAGTTCCTTAATGTACTTTCCTGAATCTAATGTTGAATGGACGACATTATTTCCATATATTTATGTATTCGACAAATATTTAAAACGTGCATTTGATTATCTCCACGTACCCGTATTGACTTGTTAGTCAAGTGTTTCGAGCTTGCAATCAGCGTTGTTTCCCTGAAATCGTTCTTTTAAATCCTCACGCCATTGCATTGGTTGCGTAGTGTGGTTCAAGCAAGTTAAAGTAGTCGTGACTCCAAGTCCTTTTCTTCCGTGTCGAGTGGAGTTTAGGAGAGGAAGGTGCCAGCCTCTGCGTCATGATCGTCACCCAAACGGGGCTCAAAACTTAGAAATCTTATTTATAACAGTCGTAAGATCGTTTCTTACGACTAAACGTTGAATCAATTCTTGCTCATAATATGTGATGGATCTTTTATTAGTGCAAATACGAGATGTAACTAATCTGCACCAAACAATGCACAGATCTGATCCAGACGTTTGGAATAATTGAAGAAAGATAAAAAAAAAAGGATTGACAAGAAGGTGGGTTTAATATAGAGATGGATTACTAAGGTGAATTTTGGTGCATCCCGCGTGTTTACCAAAGGCACAGTCCAGAGAATAAAGAAAAAGATAACTAGGGGTTTGGAGGAATAATGCCCAATCCATCCTGTAGAAGACAAGCCCCTGAGATAACCTGATATTCTCCCCAGAGTCAGGGTCATTGTCAATACACTCAGTCACTGGATATCTCTTTCAGTGGCCTCTTACGACACACATGAGCTACTCTAGGACAGTTATTTCACATGCGGTCGCCACACGGGTAAAATTCTAACCAAACGATCACCAATTATTCCAATTTAAATAAAAAAGCGACATTTTTCTGAATTTTTGAAAATGCGTCATGGAAATTTAAACTAAGGGCTATCTGAAGGTTTAAGTATTACTATGAAAGGCTAAGATATATGAGTGAAACTTTAATTCTACAAAATAATAATTCAATGGTGTGTAATTGAAACTTTAATTTCTGGTAGGTTGGTTTGGAGGGAGTGTTATTGGAGTATGGGATATGAAAGCAAAAACTATCCCACCAAAAAATTTGCGTCATCTAGTGGGTGTTTTTTTTTAAATATTGTATTATTAAATATTGAAAGAAATAAATGCCCAAAACTGTAGCTCTTAACCAACAATTAAAAATGGTGTACTTGTTTAGTAAAACAAAACTTTAAAATTCCTTGTATAACAAATTTTTTGGGATCTAAATACGTCGAAGTTTTAAAATCAATGCAGCAAGAACTGCTATGTAGAATAAACGAGACGGAATTCTAAAATTTTCTCTGGAAGTCGTACTTAGAAGCAATATTAGTATTTTGACGACGGATCTCAAAATTTTAATTCGAGTACAAATGACGAAAATAACACAAGGGATAAAACAAATTTTCACTATTTGAATTTTAACGCCAAATCAATTAATGGACTAGGACTGTGCATCAGCTCTTTAAGAAGATGATTTTAGTGTTTTTTGGAAACGATCCTATGATATAACGAAAACAATGCCAGTGTTGAATTCTCAAACATTATCACCACAGTACCACTATAACGCCTCGATTCCCTACAGGCAAAGTACAATGCAAACAACACAAAAATTACCACACAAAAAGTAAAGAATAAAAAAACCTTATTTATCCCAGGAAGTAATTCATACATGACAGATTGCTTACCTATTTCGAACTGTCTAAAATGTGTAGCTACTCTCAGTGTTTAATATAATCCAGGCTGTACTCCATTGTACTCAAATTTACGATTCACTAATAATTTTTAAGAAAAACCTGGAAAATTTGATATCATACAACATTACTTCTATAAACTTACCGATTCCTTTAACATAAAAATTATCCACGGAACCCATTAAATTTTAAATTTTCTTATAAGTTTTCCATACTGGTAAACTTTCCCATGCAAACTTTCTTTCTACAAATAATGCTAAAATTATAAAGTCACGAAAAGCTATTATCATATTATACATCTTGAATCTACAAACTGCATTTACGAGCATGATTTTAAATGGCACTGATAAAATCATGTTCCGCACTTGTCCAATATGTAATCAAGAGAATATGGAACTTTAATCCATCGGTTTGTTATTAGTAAGAGCAATATTCTCAATCCAAATGAAGTAAAATTCATACTTTAAGAAGGAAAAAATGCGGATATCAGGTACTTCATGCGGTGATGTTAACATATTTTGCATACAAATAATTTGTGTTAAAAGAGAATATTTCCCTACAATAAGTGATACATGTGCCGAAACCATCGAAAATGATTTTCCAAGACTTCCAAATGATGGATAATACGTCTTTTATATTATATAAAGAAAGAGATGCAACAAAGTATGTTACCTCTTATTTTTATGATATATCAAATAGTTAAGTGTGAATTCGTAATTTAGTTTGAAAATGTGATATTTGTGCCAAATACAGCATTAAGTGATTTTCTAACGTTTTCGACCAGTATTGCACACTTTTGGCTAAATGATTGACTTTTAAAAGTTCCACACTAAATCAAGTCAAATTTTATTTAGGACATACCTCGTAATCAACAAACTTGTTGACGTAACGAGTAAGTGAGCTGGTTAAGGAAACCAATGAGAGGACTTTCGGCTCCAACACACATAACGTGTATCAACCTCGTCTACACGGCGAGCGATGCACGTATATTCAAGGCCCAAACTCGCGACAAGATGTAAGTAACCGGCAGAGAGTCCGCGTACATGGCCACCAGTCTACCGCAACCCCTTTCAACAGCGAAAGACTAACAAAAGCGATACACATTGCCATATGCATAATTTAATCCATGTTTATGTTCATGGAACGGATATATTTAAAAATATAATTTTCTAACGGTGTGAGAGAGTAAGTCAATGTATAGTTTATTGGCTCAAGATTCAGATGAGGATATGCTTCGCCAAACAAGATTTAACTATTGTCTAGACGTTAAAAAATTAGTTGATAAGAAGGAGGGTGAAAAATAGAGAAGGAATGCTAGAGTATTACAATAGAGTGTAACCCGTGTTTACCAAAGACAATAAACCCCTTTGGAAAGAAAAAGATCATCTGGATGCCTTGTGGTCATGATGCTCGTAATTATTTGAAGATTATTTAATCCCTAATAGCAGAGTGCCCGGCTATACGTCATGTAAGTGAATGACTGTAAGGTTTAATGGTGCAAGAGCCAAAGTAGGCTATGCTGCGCCAAACACTTGTTTAAATCGTTGAGAAAGAAATGACCTTAAAAACACGAGACCAACACAAAAAGACAGAAAAAAGATAAAAAGTTAAAATTCAAATATGGTGTACAAGGCTAATATGTCGTAAGAAAGTAAATAAATTATATTGGGGTTTTTTCCCCACCAAGTCAGGGAGGTTTAAAACTGATGAATAAAAAAAAAGTCCAGCGATGACAATCAAACTCCGATAGTCGAATAAAATATGATGAATATGGTTAGGGACATGAAGGGAGTAATCACCAAAAAAAAAATGCTTGTGAGTAAAGCGAGTATGTCCAATGCGAAGACGAGTCAATCTGATATCCTATCTTCGCTTTGGAAAAAAAGGCCATTCTCCAATAATCGACTTCCCCGAGTGAAATTTGTTAATAGTCAGCACATTCCACTATTCCTGCCATGTTTGAGGAAAAATAATTAAAATTTGCCGTTGTATATCCTCAAGTGGGACTGCGAGCTGCAGAGGATTCGTTGCCTAACTTGAAGCCGTGTCCGCATGTTCATTACCTAAAATACTTAGTTAACATAACTAGGTATCCTGCAGAATTTTATTACCCCTGCTATAAAGATGTCAAAAAATGATACAATAGGATGACAATATAGTCCCCAATAGGATGACTGCGATCGTCTAAGTATACCAATGTTTCCAGGATGCTCCTGCTGTCAGTATAAATGATGAAATTTCGGGAACTAGACATCTCAACTAATCTGAGGGCACAATAAAT
This sequence comes from Nephila pilipes, assembly GCA_019974015.1. Classification (NCBI taxonomy): domain Eukaryota; kingdom Metazoa; phylum Arthropoda; class Arachnida; order Araneae; family Nephilidae; genus Nephila; species Nephila pilipes. The sequence goes on along the minus strand of BMAW01130492.1, from coordinate 104,938 downwards.
GGCGACAGCCTCGGCAGTGTAGGAACTGCAGGAAGAATTGAGCCGGTAACTGTGTCAGATGTCATTTGAAACGACACCGCAGTCGACATATCCAGTTAATTTCGATCCATCCGTACAAATTTTAATAAAATCCGTATACTGACAGCGATGGAAGGCGAAGATTAATAAAAACAATTGGACATGTGGTGCTCTTGTTGAATGAAGAAAAGGGGTTATGATATACAAACCTTGACATATTCCCAGGAGTAAATTTAATAAAATACCTCTGTTGAACACCCAAGTCATGTACGCTGAGTTCCACAAGCCTATTCCCCCAGACGCTGGGTACCTATTTAGTGGCCTCTTACATTTCTCATGAGCTAGAGTAGAAGTGAGTGAGTGAATGTAAAGGCTATTGGATCAAAGGGCCAGATGAATCTATGTTACGCCAAACAAGATTTAAATACTGCCCAGACGTGAAGAAATTGAAAAAGGACCAAAATTGGTTGATAAGAAGGAGGGTCGAAAATAGAGAAGGATCGCTAGGTTAAATTTTCGAACGGAATGAAAATAATTTCTATGGGAAATAGAAAAATATTCTAGAGTTTTTCATTATAATTCTCCGAGTAATACAAGATCCAAGTGATCCCCGAATAAAATTTTTAAATACAACTGTTTCAGTAATTTTAAAGGAGTTAGAAATTCCTTTGAAAAGTTTAAAAAATAGCATAGGTCATATTTTAAAATATGTATTCGATTATGTATAACGTTTCTTCCACATAAATCATAAATTCACTTTATTCTATAATAAAACATATTTCGTTCTTTTTTAATTATTGCTCAATCATGTCAAACTTAGAAGCAACATGAGTGCTATTGGTAAAGGACTTGGGACATGAGCCATTTCCTTTAGACATGGAGACTTGTAAGATCTAACGTACATCAGCCCCGCTATACGGGCAGGTTTAGTAGTATCAGAGGACTCGCACATATCACTCGAAGGAAAAAACGCCTCAGAGTGTTCGCAATGATCAATGCTACTCAATCTAGGCGAAATAAAATTTTATAAACAACATACATTGCTGAAAGATCTCCCAAATTAATAATGCATCCCTAATATATATATATAAACAAATAGGAAAATGTAACAAATTTCACAGTTATCTTTTTTATTAATACTGATTTAAATATCCAGTGTCAGTATTTATTGTTCATATCAGTTATGTTTGAACAAGCCAAGGATTGATACTTTCTAGGTATGTATACACCTCTCCATCAGCTTCCTTTTTCTCCTTTTCATACTTATTGCTTATAAAGGCTTGGAAATCTCGTACAATAAAAGGAACGGGAGCATTAAGCACGTAATTTACAATTTTGTTAAGAATTCCGTGTTTCTCAACAAATCTGCTGTACTGTGAAGATAATTCCTTCCAAAATAGTTTAAGTAGATTTTCATATTCGTAATCTTCCCATCTACATTCTAGTCTATCTATTAACACGCATATTAAAGAACAAAATATATCTGTATTAATATGCCTTTTGAAACTAATTACCGTACCTAAAAATATAATTTGTAAAGGCCAATGTAAGAATGATTCAAATACGTTGTGCATTAGGTCCTCTGGTAAGCGTGTAAATACGTCATTTAATTCATCAGCTTTCAATTGATGGAGATAAAAATATAAGTTCAAGCGGATGTAATAATTCGAAGTCTATACCAGTAACAATACATTCGTATCTGATTTCTCAGTCTTGTAGTCTTGTCAAGAAGTAAATTATACTCTTGCGATTATCCATAGAAAATTCATATCCTCTAGCATTAAGGCCGCGGAAGCCTAGTGGTCAAGATCGTGGATTAGAGGCCGGCGGTTTTCGTCGTGGGTTCGATCCTTGGCCGCCAAAGACCCGCCGTGTGGCCGGGGTTGATGCACGTTAAATCTGTTCGGGGTCCAAAGTCCTCCCGTAGGAGTGGTGTGGAGGTTAGGAGAGGGTGATGCCAGCTCAGGTGTCTTCCTCGTCACTTGACCCTGGTTCAAAATTACGAGTTCCATTGCCAATAGCCCTCGTGTTGCTTCTAGTGCGACATTAATAAAAACTAAAAAATCTGATATTTTAAATTTTGAAAAATTATTATTATCAGGAAATGTTAATGAATTTTAGGGTATTTTAGTAATTGTTTTAGTTTTTTACTAACGTCATGCTAGAAGTAACAAGAGGACTGTTGTCGATGGACTTCGTATTTTTAAAACTCCCTCATGTGATTAGGATGACACCTGAGCTGTAGCCTCCCTCTCCTAATTCCCAAATCGCGCCAATAGGAGGAATTTCATCCTGAAAAGATTTAGCGTAAATCAGTCCCGACTACACTATGGACCTTAAGTGACATAAAGTCTTGAATCCAGGAATAGGGGGAAACCAATTCAAAAAGACCAATATATGTAACTTTTAAATACTTCTTGCGTTATAGATCCGATGTCAAATCATTAATCATGGCTTTGAGTTCGTCACCTTCGATTGAGAGAGACTAGAATAATAATCGAAATGATGAATTTTTTCATATATTAACCAGGGAACATGTGAATTGATATCTCATAACCGAGAAGTTCAGTTTTGTAAATTTGTGACGTAGAATGGTGTAATTCTTAGGAAAGAACGTTTTTCTTAGAAAAGCAAGCGATGTTATGCCCTTTCATCATCAGTTCGATTGAATAATGCTCTCAATAAAATAGCACAAAAAATTTTAATGTTAATCAGATCCTGTGGTATGTAACTCTGAATCTTATTGCTCAAGCGTCAGTGAGTGAGTGAATGCAAATTTTATTGGCGCAAGATCCAGATATGGCTATGCTGCGCCAAACAAGATTAAATTGTGGTCTAGACGTAAAGTTGAAAAAAGAAAGATATAAATGGGTGACAAGAAGGAGGGTCGAAAATAGAGAAGAATCGCTAAGGTATCCTGGGAGTGCGTCACCCGTGTTTACCAAAGACAGTTAACCCCATGGGAAAGAAAAAGATCACTAAGGTGCCTCAGGGTCATGATGTCCGTACTTACCTGAAGAAGGCAAGTCCCTGAGGTCCCCTGATATAATCCCCAGGGGCAGGGTGCCCGGCTATACCCCCTCACGCTGGGTACCTATTTCAGTCGCCTTTTACGACATGCATGAGCTAGACTATTCTGTCATCCCCGGTCACCACACGGGTTTGCTCAAGCGCCAGAGTTGGTCATACTGAACCAACATGATAATTAAAAAAACTACGAAATCTAAAATATTAATGAAAGATTAAATATAATGAATTAATTATAACTTATTAATAATTAAATATAACTTGAACCCAAATATAACTTGTGTTTTGTGAAAAAGACGATGACACATTTTATTTGTTTCTGTGCACAGAAATTTCTGTGTATATATGGAAATTTTTCACAACTATTCTTTAAGACCTATATATATATAGATTCGATTGCAATTTAAAAATAAAGATACAGCTTTTTCATATATGAGTATTAGTGAGTGAAAATGAATGCTGTTGGTGCAAGAGACAGATGTGGCTATACTGTGCTAAATAAGGTGTAATTTTGGTGTAAACGTGGAAAAAAGCGTATTCATATGAAAAAAAATTGCATTGTAATATGATCATTGACAGCGACATAGGTGAAACCTCCCGTTAATTTATGAAAAGTAAATATTAAAAATATTAGTGATTAATCTAATCTAATCTAAGAATCTAATAATCTAATAATCTAAGACCTATCTCACCAGTTGTGATTTCATTTTAATTACGTGGAGTTATATATTTAATTAAGGACTACTAAATGAAATATCAAGCTAAAATAATATGGTAAAATGTATGAATTTGAGTTTAATTAAAAATATATACTTACAGTTAGAAGCTTAGAGAATAATTTCTTTTAATATGAATTAAACTATTTTCGATATTTTGAAAGAGTCAATACGTAAAGAGATTTTCAAGGAAAAACTTCTATCTTGCTAATGTTTCTCTCACCATAAATGGTGTGTTGCTTTTGTTTATGTTATTATGAGTGATATACATTAGTGTGCAAAAATTAAGGACAAAATCGAAAAATTATACTATCAACGGAACGCAGAATCAGAGCGAACTGAAAGTCCAGTCAGGATATTAACAACGGTAAAGTACAGTATCACCTGTGGAGATATGCTGCTAGATGTAATAAGGGAGTGTGGAAGGGGGAAAAACACGCCGGAGGTGCATGTTCAGCATTTTACACAAAGTAAGCTCAGCATTTCTGACAGTTCGGCATTTATCAATTTAAGTACTGTCGAGTTGCCTCCTCAATGTCAAATGTCGAACAATCAACAGAACATCAATAACAGAACACTTGAATCCTCAGCTTGGTGGAGGGAACATCAGCAACGGATTCGTAACAAACGATCGCCGAATATGGTTCTTCCGAGACTTCATTTGGTTCAAATTAACAGAATCGCAGATTAATATTCATGCCAAAACTACTGTGTAACGTGTTCAGAATGCAAAATTGTTTTTGTTATTATTAAACATTTTTTTATCAATAAAAATCAACAAAATTTTCAAATATTGTTTCGGCTCGTTGTGTAAAGGCTTATTAAGGCTACACACGTTACACATATTCCTAATAAATTCATTAAAATTAGCATATATCAGTAACAGAACACTAAAACTATCAGCTCGGAGGGCGGAACATCAGCAACGGACAATCACGACAATAAACGATCGCCTAATATGGTACTTGGGTGTAGAGAGTGGAGTAGAAGACCTTCCTCCCTAGTCGAATAAATGTATTCCAATGCGAAACTCTCCTTGTTTTTCTTAATAGATTTTGGAGATTTCTTTTCCCTGAAAGTCCTAAATAGGGTTTTACACACAGAAAATAGGTAGAGAATTTGGAAAATAAATTAAATCTTTTCTAATGTAAAAATTTCAAAATTATGAATATTTTGTTTTCGTTTTTACAAAAGAAAAAAAAGAATATTGTTTATTTACTAAACAAAGATATAAGTATTATACAAAATAAAATATTATAAAACTAATGTTATACGTTAATGTTAAATATAAAAATATTTTTATAAGGAGATCTTAGAAGAAATACTATGTTATGCTAAAAGAAACAAAACATATACACTCCTTCCTTACTTGACAATCTTCAAGTTAATTAAAACTATAGTTTTTTTCTTTTAATTTGGTTCAAATTAACTGAATCGCAGATCAATATTAAAGCAAAAACTTCTCTACAAAGTGTTAAGAATGCAAACTGACTTTTATTAAATATTTTTTTATCTTTAAGAATCAACAAAATTTACAAAAACTGTTTCTGCAAGTTTTGGTAAATGCCTATTATGGAGACACACATTAATCATATTTCTAATAAATTACTTTTACTTACATTTGGGAATACTACTAATTAAGATCGATTTTCAAAAGAAGAAATAGAGAGAAATTCTTTATTTTAAAGAGAACTTCTAGGGAAGAGCGGCTCGCTAATGAGAACTGTTTTTCTCGTTTCTAGTTATTAAAAAAATTAAATTTCAAAAATGAGGATAAACATATATATATAGTATTTTGTATAAGATTATTGACATAAAAAAGGGGTAACATATTTCATAAGAAAAATCTCTATGAGGTAAAATCTTTTCTGTACTCTGTTTGATACTTAAAATATATAGAAAACAAATAATTCCGAACGATGTTGTACTTCGCCGTTGAAATGTTATCAATTTATCTGTTTCTAGAATAGAAATCGTGAAAATTTAGCGAAGAGAAATGAATAAATAAATTAACTTACTAAAATAAAAAAAGAAATGAGTTAGAAAAAAATGTACTTTCAAAGTAATCTGCAAACCTTTCAAAAATGTTTTAAAATATAATTACTACGAATTGTAAATTTTGCGTCCACTTATTTTAGTTTATTTATCAAAGTTTATATAAAATTAATACAAAAATAATTATTTTTAAAATAATTGCACAAAATATGATTTTTATTAAAAATTTAAGTTCGTTCTTTAAGTATCATCCTATTTTGCCATGCCTCCGGTACTGTAGTGGTCATAGTTGAGGACTCAGGGTCCGAGTCGATTTCGTCCTGTCGATGGTTCGGGCCCTGACGCCAATAAAGTCCCGTTGTGTAGTTGGTCTGATGTACATTAAATCTAGACGAAGCCCCATGTCCCCCAAAATGGAAGTGTAAGTTGTGGAGCTCTAAGAGTGGAAGTTTGAAGTTCAAGGTACTATCTCGGGTGTCCTCTTCGCCACCTATTCAAGATACAAATATACCAGTCCGCGGACAATGATCTTCGTTTTGGTTGTGAGTGCAACATTAATAAACAATCACATGTTCTACGAGGCAAATATCTTCGGCCGCGACTTACTGTTTTTTAATTAGAGTCGAGAGGATTCCCATTTTTACATCACTTGCCATTTTTAATAAATATCTGGCCATTGCGGTAGCCTTGTGATCCAGTACATCAATTTGTAAATCTCATTATTTTACATGATCCATGAGTTTCAGTTCCGATTTCATTAAAGTTCTGCATGTAACAAGCTAATGAACTGATGGATTATTAATTTATCTCACTTCATTATGGATATTTCTGATAAACTTTGGTTATGTAAATAGAACGAAAGCAAAACTGGTATTCCACTGAACAAACATTCACACCATCCCATCTTGGATACATTGATCTAATAGTAATTTAAAGTGCATCAGCTACGCTAAAGCACATTATGTTAAATGATAAGGACTCAAACACACGATTTGATGGAAGAAATGTGGGTTACCATCCCGCGTCAATACCAAACGGTTGCAGTGGATCATTAAAATATTTCTGTTTTTTTCTGTGGAACATTTTCTGGTGTCTTTTTTAGACTGCGATATTTAAATTCACCTGCAATGCTTGTATGTAATATATTTAAAAAAATGAAGAAATTGTAGCATAAAATGCAGCAAATTTCAATTGAAAGTACAACGCTTTGAGAATTTATAACTTTTTTTTAAAATTTTATTAAGAGATCGTTTCTAAAAATGTTACCTCAAAGAGACTTGAATATAAAATTCCAAAAAGTAATTAATCTACTATAAATACCCAAATCAAAAGACAATAATCTTTAAATTTTACTTTTGTAATAATTTATATGAGATTGTATCGCTTTATGTTTTTAAAATGTTCGAAAATTAAAATAAAATATTTTTAAAGTATTATTTTACTTCAAATATATTTTAGAATTAAAGCAGAATAAGAAGACTTTGATTATGAACCTTTTGTAATCAAAGCTTTATACTAAAATTACAATTTGTGTAAACAATTTATTTATTGAAGCGAATTTTAAAGTAAGCTTGAATTTTTACATATTTAAAATCTTAAAAAAAATTCTCCATTATTGCAGCAGAGCTTCAAGATTGCTCAATTTAAGAATTAATTTAATCTCCCAAAAATTGCAAAAGTCACCTATTTTTGCAATATTTAAGAGGAGGTTTTAGTTTCTTCGTTTAGTTTTATTTACGTCCCACTAGAAGCAACACGAGAGCTATTAGTGACGGACCTCGTAATTTTGAACCTCGGTCAAATGACGAGGATGACGCCTGAGCTGTCACCCCCCCTCCTAACTTCCACACCACGCCTTTGGAAGGACCTTGGGTACCCACAGATTTAACGTGCTTCAGCCCCGGCTACACAGCGGGTCTTTGACGGCCAAGGATCTAACCTGCGACTGAATGAAAACCGCCGGCCACGAATCCAAAGCCAGGGCCACAAGACTATTGCGACCACAATATTTAAGTGCAACTCCAATCATTGGAGACAATAGTAAATTGGAAAAAGAAGTGTTAAAAGAAAACTTGCAACACATTAAATTAAAAAATCGGTCATTCTGAAATTTCAAGTCAACCGTTAAGAGAAAATCATGAAATAAACTTATAATTTTAATTAAATAATGCATGTCAATTTTAATCATCAATCGACAGGGATACTAGCTTTATTTTTTAGAAAGAAATAATCACTCAAACTATTTTTATTAACAATGTGCCTTTATCATTGCGTGCTGTGTATATCAAATAATTTGCTTTTTAAACGAAAATAGCATTTTTTTGTTTAATTTTACTTCAAATAAGAGAGAAATATTAGAGTCTAATCTGTTTATTAGGAACTTAGGCAATTTGAATAAGATGAAATTGGAATAAATTTGACTTCATTACCATATACTTTCAAGTCGGTGTGACCATTTGAAGTGAAAAAGTCCTATACGTTACGACTTTTATGCTACGATCACCAGGATTGAAAAATATTTTTCAGAGAAAGCGGAAATATGGCTTTGAAATACTGCGAATACTGGAGGACATATTGATTTTAAAGTTTTTTTTATGTTAAAAGGTTTTTTTTATTTTTAAAAGAAATCTTCAGTTTTATAAATAAATTTAGAGTTAACATAATCAAAAACACGGTTCAAAACAAAAGGAAAACCAGTATGCTATGACGGTTTTCATATGTGTTTAAAAGTACGAAAGGAAGTATTGAATGAAATACTTTTCAACTGAATAAAAAACTGATTTCTCCAGATAAATGCATGAAAGAATTTGACTATTTAACCTCTTTGATTCATGAAAGATTTAATAAATTGCATAATTATTTTTACTGCAACTTTTTCTGCATTTTTCATCAGCGCTATACATACAATTGACATGTCACAGAAATGATTCAAGATATTTTTTGAAACATCTTTGAGTCATATTTCTTACATTGCAAGAAATCACGAATCCAATAAATTCCATAAAAAAAGCATCTTATTTATTACTTTCATTTACCGACTTCGATTTACTGCTATTTACTCATTACGTAGCCGGAACTGGTACACGTTAAAAATGTCGAGGCGTGAGTGAGTGAATGGAAATTTATTGGCGCAAGAGAGAACCAGATATGGCTATGGTGCGCCAAACAAGATTTAACTCTGGTCTAGACGTGAAAATTGAACAAATTGTTAGACAAGGATACCTAAATTACCCCATGGGCGTCACCTGCGTTTACCAAAGACAGTAAACACGATAGGAAAGAAAAGATTATTACAAAACCTTAGGAACGATAATGTCCGTGCTTACCTAAAGAAGGATAATCCCTGATGTCCCCCGATATAATCCCCAGGGGTAGGCTGCACCGCTATATCCCAGATGCTGGGTACCCATTTCAGTCGCCTCCTACAACATGCATGAGCTACAATGGAACTATTCTGCTATTCCCGTTCTCCACACGACTGAAATCTGTCTAAGCAAAAATTCGACATTATGATGTAATACAAAAATTCAGAACGGTAAGTGATTGTAGGGTTTAATGGTGCAAGAGCCAAAGTAGAAGGGGCGACAAAAATTCAGAACGGGGTGCCAGCTCAGGTTCTAGTCATATGTTCGACGCTCAAAATTAAGAGGTTCGTCTTGAATAACCCTCTTTTTGTTTAGTGTGCGACGCTAGTAAAAATAATCAATAAATCATTCCTGTTTATTTCCATCAAACAACGCGATTAAGCGATAGGAATGCAATGGAAGTAGACTTCGTTCAAGAGCAGAGGACGATACCACATAGAACAAAAACCCCTATCCTAATGTCCATACCATGAAAGTTTTCGAAATACAGAATCCCTTAACGTAAATCAATCCCACTTGAGAGAATGACTGTAGTGGAATAGGAGTAGGAACACTTTTCTCTACAGAAAAAATATCACAGCGAAAATGCTGCCACGACCACCAGGCTACCGAGGCCGCAACATATTTATTTAAACACCACACATTCATCGAGCACAGTTTTAAAAATTACTCACCCAAAGTAAATATGTAAAAAAGAAGATTTTAGAAATTTAACAATTTTATTTTAATACAGATATCAAAATACACACCGAGTATTTATAGATCAAATAATTTCTGTTTGATCAACCCACAGTTTCGGTGGAATTTTCGTTCCTCTTGTCTTCTCTCTCTTTTAAAAATTTTTGGAAATCTTTTGAATCAAAATGTAAAGGGGCATTAAGCACGTAATTTACACTCTGAAGCATATCTTCTTCCTTACCGATGATGATGCCATGATGTAAAGGAAATTCCTTCCAAAAGATTTTAAGAATATTTGCATAGTCGTAGTCTTCTTGTCCACATTCCAATTTACTAAGAAGCCCGGCTATTAGAGGAAGAAATACGTCTTCATCCAAACGAGCTTTGAAACTGTTTACCACATCTAAAAATTTAGATTGTAAAGGCCAATATAAAAAGGAATCAAATACTTGGAGTATTTGATCCTTTGTTAAACGTGTAATCACATCATTAAATTCATCAGCGTTGATTTGATGGAGGCAAAAATATACATCGAAGGGACGTAACAATCTAAATTCTAGACAGGTAGCAATACACATGTATCTGATTTCGCGGCCTCGTAGTTTTGTAAAATAGTAAGGTATACCTTCTCGATTTCGAAGAAAGAATTCATCCGTAAGGTTACTAGATATTTGTGCCCAATCTAGTCTTGTACGGTTTAACAACGCTCTATACCAGTGTCGCATAGATACGGACCTCACCCATTTTCTACGAATCACCTGCCGATCATACGGCGACAAATTTCTGAATAGTCTTTGAGCATCTTCCTCGAAATAATATTTACAAGCAACATACAATCGTGGACCCCTTTGAGAATTTTCATTCCGAATCAAATTTCGAGCAGTTTCAAATCGATCTATGATCCCAATTGAACGCCATGACAATACATTTCGTACATCAAAATGGATGCGATATTTTAAAATTCGTTTTAGGCGAGAAGAAAACCATATTTTAATTTCTAACCCTAATTCCAAAACTATATGTACTAATCGATTTTCGATGTCAGTTGGAAGAGGAAGACGAATCTGTTGTTTAGTGGATTTTGTCGGCTCAGATGCAGTACGTATAGAACTCGATTCACAAGCCGGTAAACGAATTGTAGAAACCTTCTCTTTTATTTGATCTATGTTATAATTACGGTGTAGAAGAGTTTCCGAGTCAAACGTGTATAAAATACCCCGTGCAGATCTTGCATATGCTAGGAGTTGAAGAGTAGGCCAGAAGTAAATATTCATTATCCGTAAATATATAAAGTCCTTCAAAAAGAATAGTGTCTTCTTTTGAAAATATAAGATACAGATGTGATTTCAGGTCTTGAATTTTCTTTTAAACTGTACGAGGCTAAAAATAAAGTAATATTATATATTAACTATTTTAAAAAGATTAAGTAAATATTTTATCAAATCCAGTAAAACAAGTTTTAATAAATTTTGTTTTTCTTTTCGAGTTTTCCCTAGAAGCAAAGTGTCTTATAACCTTTTACAAAATAATTGAGAATATCACGTTTTAATGCTGATAAATTGTTAAACGTATTTCCTTTAATTGTCTAAAATTAAAAGACTTAATTTCGGATTTATTGCAACAGATTCAAGTGGAATGACAGAAGGAAATTGACCACTTGTTTTTTGACGGACCTCGAAATATGAGAGTCAAAGAAAAGTATGATTTAGCATCTTCTCACCTCCAAACCACTACTCTGGACAGACTGGAATTATTAACAGTAAGCAAGTGCATATTCCCTTCCGCACAATAAAATTTTTGTCACAACACAACGCGAAACCACGACTCGACGGGAGCAGCACGCGCTCACTCATATGAAATTCAGTAATAGGAAGGTGAATAAAAGAATTTATTACAAATGTGCTGTACCTCGTTTCTCGTTGTTAAAATGTAAAGCTCATTTCTACTTAATTGAGTCAGTGTTAATTTACGCAATATTTTACTCTTAGAAAAAGGATTCAGTAATTTAAAATGTTAATAATTTTTTTTCTTCACATGAAAATTAATTCTCGATCGACGAGTAAGGATATTTCTCGCTAGATTAATTAATTTTTGTAATTAGATAGTATTTGAAAAAAATTACGTGCCTTACAAAGTTACATGCACTATTTTAGTAGCATTCATAGGCAATGTGTTTATTTATAGATATTTATAATATATTTTAATACAAATATCACAATATTTGGAAAACATATTTCGTTATGTTTTACACTTCAAGATAATTATCTGGTTTTATTCCCCCATTTTAATCAAACAAAAGCGCGGTTACTATATACTTAAAAATTGTTTGAATGCATTCAGTTAAGAATGTGAACCACTCCTTATCACAAGTTTAATTTTATCTATAAGAATCAAGAAAATTATTTTTGTAAATCTCGTTATATCTTATTATGTTGACATATGTTTGTAATAAATAACAACCGATATCGTTTGGCAGTTCTAATGTTGTAGACCAAGTTCAAAATAAGAAATTAAGATATTAATTTTATAAATAGTTTTTAGGTAAGCCCTGTTTATTTATAAGCACTTCTTCCTTCATTACTTATGGAAAAAATATTTCTAATAAAATATTTCTATTTTAATGTATAACTTACTTCAAAAGCAACAAATCATATAATCCTATTCAATCGTTTCTCCATACAGTTTAATACGTGAAAAATATGAAAATAAAAAAAAAATTAGAAGATGCTCTGATTTAAATGCAGATTTAATGCAGACCACGTTTGCAATCTGTTGCCAAAATTTTTATTTCAATGTTGCTAAAAGAACTTTTGTTTTGAATTTGATTGATTATGATTCCGATTTCTGTAACCAACATTAAAGTTCGTGACAGGTGAATGAGAGAATGTAAAGGTTATTGGCACCTGAGCCAGATGTGGATATTCGGTACCAAACAAGATTTAACTTTGGTTTAGACGTGAAACTTTTGATAAAAACACAAATATCGGTTGACATGAAGGAAGGTCGAAAACAGAGAAGATCGCTAGGGCAACTCTTTGGTGCGTGCACTGTTTTTGTCATAGGCAGTAAACCTCATGGTAATCAAAATGATCACTACGGTGCCTTGGGGTCAGGATGCCCGTCTTTACTAAAAAAGGCAAGTCGCTGAGTTTCCGTGAGATAATATCCAGGGGCAGGGTGTCTGACCCCATACACCCAAACGTTTTAAACCCATTTTATTTATCACTTATGACATGCAGGAGCTACACTGAGACTATTCTCTCATATCCGGTCAACACATTGGTCAAGTTCGTCACGAAAAAATAAATTTTGAGAAACAATAAACTAAAAACAGCCATACAGGATTACACAGTAAATTATCTACTTTTTACAGCATGCCACTTTCGTAAGTTAATTTTTATTTTGAGAAAAACATAAATTTTTTATATGGATTCTGAACTTTATAACACTCGAAGGTTTCTTTCAAGCGGCGCCGCCACAGTAGCCGCGTGGTCATATACATGAGTTTGAAGACCTTGGCGTCACAATCGGTCACGTGTTCGAATTTTGATTTTATTGAATCTCCATGGTGTAGCACGCTAAGGAATGAATTTATTATTTTTTTAATTTTGCAAACAAAGCATCGACTATTTCTTACGTACTTTGGTCTCAGGTTAGGGTGAGAACACCAAAATTTTCACACTGATTAAAACTCTTCCAGACCATCTCACCTAGAAGGATATTGAAGTTCAAATTTAAAGCTCTTCACCTAGCTCCACGATATGACCGAATCATTAAGAAGACAAGAATCCACGATTTGACGGAAGCTACGCTGGCCATGATCTCGCAAACATATTTATTTTGCTCCCACAGTAGGATTTGCAACATTTTCTCGGATGATTATTATCACGTCATCACGTTGACGTGATGTAAAGTTAGAAGCAGCGATGGGACTGTTCGTGACGAATAAAGCAATTTTGATACACAGTTAAGTGAAAAAAACATTAATGATCACATATCTCACTCTCCATAATTCTAAGAACACTATTTTGATTATATGATTCACCGTCTAATTTAACGTTTATCAACCCAGAAAGTTTAGTTTAGTTTAGTTTTTATTAACGTCGCACTAGAAGCAACACGAGGGCTATTGGCGACGGACCTCATAATTTTGAACAACGGTCAAGTGACGAGGACGACACCTGAGCTGGCACCCCCCTCTCCTAACATCCACACCACGCCAACGGTAGGACTCTGGGCCCCGAACAGATTTAACGTGCATCAGCCCCGGCTACACGGCGGGTCTTTGGCGGCCAAGGATCGAACCCGCGACTGAACGAAAACCGCCAGCCTCTAGTCCACGACCTTGACCACTATGCTACCGCGTTCTTATTAACCCAGCAAACTTACGAGGCTTAGTGGAATTGGTTTTCGAGGGATTGATTTAATGTTTTTTAACGTCACACATGGTATCAACTCGTGGTGATTTGGTGAGGGATATCGAACTTTTCAGTCTAGTGCTGAGGTCATAACCCGAGTTGTGACATTCTACCCTCTAACTTGCACACCTATCATAGTGCATACTCGGAATATCGATGGCAATTAGCGTGCTTCATCACTTTTGCACGGAGCATCTTTATTGGCGTAGCGATTCGACGATAACAATACAGCCGTTTGTTCAAAACCATTGACACTGCTCTACCGTGGAAGCGTTTCTCAAAAATGCCAATTTTATACATTTGGAGATATCTTTTACAGATTTTCTAAGAGCAAATTTAAGAATTTTATTTTAAGTTTACACAAATCAAAATATATCACAAATTGTTCCACTTATGTTTCATGTTATCAATGAATTGTTGTTATATATAACAATATTAAATGTCGGTGTACGTATTTATGTATTTCTATTTTAATAACGCGATCTTTTAGGAGGTATTTGAATGTTTTTAAAGAATGTTTCAAGAATTGATTGCTGCATAATTTTTACGACTAATACAGCAAAAATGTTCATTACCTCCGTTTCGAATGATATTCGCAAAAAGGTGTCTCAAGAGTCACTTAATTTACTTTCGTGAATCTAATTTTGATTGGACGAAAATGCTTTGATATATTTATGTATTAGACGAACATTCAAAACTTGCATTTGATTATCGCCGCGTACCCGCGTTGACTTGTTAGTCAAGTGTTTCTAACTCGCAATCGGCGTCGTTTCCGTGTAATCGTTCTCCTAAATCCTCACGCCAATTTTCTAGTTGCGTAGTGTGATTGAAGAAAGTTAAAGCAGTCATAACACCAAGTCCTTTACTTGTGGGACATGTGGGGGTTTGGAGAGAAAGGTGTCAGCCTATGCGTCATGATCGTCACCCAACCGGGGCTCAAAATTTAAAATTCTTATATATAGCAGTCGTAAGACCGTTTCTTACAACTAAATGTTGAATCAACTTTTGCATATAATATGTGATGGGTCTTTTATTAGAGCAAATATCAGATGTACATATGCTGCACGAAACAATGCACATATATGTTCCAGACGTTCGAAAAAATTGAAGAAATGTAACTAAGAAAAAGGTTCGAAAAGAAGGTAGGTGTAATATAGGGACAGAACACAAAGGTGAATTTTGGTGCATCCCGCTTGTTTACCAAAGACAGAATCCAGAAAATAAAGAAAAGATTACGAGGGGTTTGGAGGAAAAATGAATAATCCACAATTTAGAACACAAGCCCTTGAAATACCCCGGTATACTCTCCAGAGTCAAGGTCTCCGTCTATACACCCAGTCACTGGATATCTCTTTTAGTGGCCTCTTACGACAAACATGAGCTACTCTGGGACAGTTATTTCACATCCGGTCGCCACACGGGTAAAATTCTAACCAAACGATCACCAATTACTATAATTGAAATTAAAAAGTGACATATTTCGGAATTTGCGAAAATGCGTCATGGAAAATTATACATATAGAAAGGGTTATCTTAAAGTTTAATTTTGACTACGAAAAGAACAAGATATATGAGTAAAATTTTAATTCTACGAATTAATTGATTGGAGTGTAACTGAAACGTATTTAATCTCTGGTTGGTTGTTTGAGAAAATGTTTTTCGAGTATGAGATATGAAAGCAAAAACTATCCCTCCAAAATCCTATCCCTCCTAGGAATTTTTTTTTAATATTTTATTATTAAATATATAAATATTAAATGCACAAAACTGTAGCACGTAACTACCAATTAAAATTGGTGCACCTTGTTAATAAGTAAAACCTTTAAAATTCCTTGTATAACAAATGTTTTGGGATCTAAATTTGTCCAAATTTTAAAGTCAAAACAGTAAGAACTGCTATGTAGGATAAATAGTTCAAAAGACGAGGCAGAAATTCTCAATTGAAATAGTTTGATATAATGGTACTGTATATTCTAAAAATATGATTTTATTAATTATTGCGTAGATGATCTCCTTTCTTTGGAAAAATTAAATAATTTTTTCTACATGATATTGATGCATATATAACGTATTATTTTTAAGAAAATGCAATTTTTATAAGTGATTTTTAAAACGACTTGGCTTAATCTGTAGGAGTTAAAAAAATTGTACTTTTTTAATATTGTCATTCGGAAAATTATGAATGTTTTATTTTTAAATGTCTGATAAGTATGTTTCTGATATTCAGAATAAAACCTTCAAAAATATGATTTTATGCATTCTGAGTGCATCGTTTATTCTGAGTTATTTTAACGTCTCACTTGCAGCTGCATGAGGGCTATTGCCAACGAACCTCGTAATTTTGAAACACACGCAAACGTTTATTAACATACATAAACAATTCAAACATTTCCAATGATATTTGAAAGATCGTAACATAAATTTAATTTCAGTAATAATTTGTTTTCTTATTGAAAGTTCTTTATTTTAAAAGAATGTAGAATTTACTTAATAAAGGTATTTATTATGCTATACAATTGTAATAATTTAGAAAGAATTTCAAGTATATATATTACATATTTTGAATATGCCCAAACAGTCGTCCCATGACACTTCTTGATGAATGTTAAAAAGGTCTTAACTATTCAAAATTCACATTTCCTTTTGATAACATTTGTAATTTTTTAATTTGCTTGTACTCAAATATAATTCATAAGCATTATATGAAGTCTTAAAAAAATTTAATTCTGTATTTGAGCTTTCCCACTTTACTAATTAGATAATTATGGGCATGATAACCCCTCTATTCAGTAATAAGCTTTTTCTTCCCTAGAGGTCTTAATATTTTTAGTAAGTACGGGGGATACTTACAAGTTAAAAACTTAGTAATTTAACTGTATTTCAATCAAACCTTTCAACTAAATTTTACCTTCCGTCCCTTTTTACTAATTTTCTTGTAAAAAAGTGTCGCACTAAAAGAGGCCTTGCTTTCATTGTTAGAAAAGAAAGGCCTCTTGATGTCGGAACCCTTAATTTTGAACTATATGGAAGTTAAGGGGAAGAACCTAAAAAATTGCCTCACTTCTGACGTATCTTCGAAGCGATTCAAGAGTGTGAAGACCGATAGACTTTTCAACGTAGCCGAAATTTAAAAACCTAAATTGCGGCGATCCCTATTCTACGGGGACACACATATGGCCATCGGAGTACTGCGCATAAAATGCAATAACGTTACTTAAGATGGACTGAAGTATTTGCAAAAAGATTTTTTTTTATTAATTTAAATTTTCCCTACATAGCACTATGAGAAAAATTGTGGATAATCAAGAAAATTATCATTCATCTATCTAAATTTCCTTTGTCAATACAGGCATATAACAAAATAAACAGGACATTGGTAGTGTAGCTTGTCATGATGTATAATTTGGAATATTTTTGTTTTTTAGAATATTGTTCCGGAAATAATCTCTCCTTAATTTACCACAGAGTATTTAAATGGAAATTATTCCTGTAATATGGAGAAAAGTGACCTCTATTTTTATTATCGTATTTTCACATATTTAGTTTAATTATGAGTTGAAAAATTATATTAATAATACAGTAAAGTTTAATTAATATCCATCTCATTTTAATTCTTGGAAAATGATTTCGAATAAATTATTTTATATAAAAATGTTTTCTATGAAAGCATAACGTTTAATTATGTTGCAATTTAGAAAAGATTACTTTGTTTATCTGCACGTATTCCCAACGACTAAAAGTTATTCTTAAAGTCGTACTTGGAAGCAACATTGGGTATTTTGACGACTGATCTCAAAATTTAATTCTCGTACAAATGACGAAAAAGGCACCCGGGATAAATCCACTTTTCACTCTTTAATTTTAACACCAAAACAATGAGTGGACTACGTGTCCCGACAGATTTTTTGTGCATCTGCTCTCTAAGAGGAGCGTTTTTTTTCGGAAACGATCCTAGGGTATAATGAAAACAATGCCAGTGGTAAATTCACAAATATAATCACGACAGTGCTACTATAACGCTTTAAATTCCTTAAAGCAAAGTACAATGAAAACGAAACAAAAATTACCACAGTTTAATATATTATTAAAAGTTTAATACTTAAAAGTATTAAACTTTACTGGTATATATTAAAAGTTACTGGTACATATTAAAAGTTTAATATATACCAGGCTGTACTCCATTGTAAGCAAATTTATAATTCGTTAATAATTTTTGAGAAAAACCTAGAAAATTTGATATCATACAACATCACTTCTATAAACTTACCGATTCCTTTACCATAAAAATTATCCACGGAACCCTTTGAATTTCAAAATTTCTTAGTTTTCCTTACAGGTAAACATTCAGATGCAAATTTTCTTTCTACAGGTAATGCTAAATTTATAAAGTCAGGAAAAGCTATTATTATGTTATAAATCTTGAATTTACAAACTGGATTTACCAATATGATTTGAATTAACAATAGTAAAAACATGTTCCATGCTTGTCCCTTTTTTAATCAAGAGAATATGGAACGAGTGAGTAACTGTGGATTTTAATGGCACAAGAGCCAATGCAGGCTATGCTGCGCCAAACACTCGAGAATATGGAACTTTAATCCATCGGTTTTCATTTGTAAGAGGCAATAGTCTCAATCTATGTGACATGAAATACATATTTTAAGAAGGAAAAAGTGCTGATATCAGGTATCTCATGCGGTGATGTTAAAATATCTAAGTTTACACAAATAATTTGTGTTAAAAAGACGCTTTGCCTACAATAAGTGATACATGTGCCCAATCCATTCTAAATGACTTTTCAAGGCCTCGAAATAATAGTCTAATTTGTGTTTTATTTTATATAAAGTAAGAGATGCAACGAAATATGGTACCTCTTGTTTTGATGATATATAAAATACTAAAAATTTAATTAGTAATTTCTTTTTAAAATGTGATATTTGTGCCAAATTCAGTATAATGGGATTTTCTAACGTTTTCGACCAGTATTGCACACTTTTGAATATATAATTTACTTTTAAAATTTCCGCACTTAAAATCAAGTCCAATGTTATTGAGGACTTGGTCGCATACCTAGTCAAACTTGTTGAGGTGACGAGTAAGTGAGTGAGTGAAACTAATCCAAAGGGCGGAGTTTCGGCCCCAACGCATATAAAGTGAATCAGCCTCGTCCACACGGCGAGCGATGCACGTATAGTCAAGGCCCAAACTCGCGACAAGACGTAAACCACCGACAGAGAGTTCGCGAACATCGCCACCAGTCTACCGAAACCCCCTTCAATAGCGAAAGATTAACAAAAGCGATACACATTACCATATACATAATTTAATCCATGTTCATGTTCATGGAGAGAATATATTTAAAAATATAATTTTCCAATGTTGTGAGTGGGTGAATGTAACGTTTATTGGCTCAAGAGTCAGATGTGGCTATGCTGCGCTAAACAAGATTTAACTATTTCCTAGAAGTGAAAAAAATATTTGATAAGAAGGATGGTCGGAAATAGAGAAGGATTGCAAGAGTATCCCGGTAGAGTGTAACCCGTGCTTATCAAAGACAATGAACCCCATTGGGAAGAAAAAGATCACCCGGTTGCCTTGTGGTCATGATGCCCGTACTTATCTGAAGATAAGTCCCTGACGTCCCCCAATTTATTACCCAGAGACAGAGTGCCCGGCTATACGTCATGTCAGTAAATGACTGTAGGGTTTAATGGTGCAAGAGCGAAAGTAGGCTATGCTGCCCCAAACACTTGTTTAAATCGATGAGAAAGAAATTACCTTAATAACACGAGACCAACACAAAAACACACACAATAGATAAGAAGTAAAAATTCAAATGTGGTGTAAAAGGATAATATGTCGTAAGAAAGCAAATAAATTATGGTGGGTGTTTTCTCACACCAAGTCAGATAAGTTTAAAACTGATGAATAAAAAAAGTCCGGAGATGATGATCAAATACCAGAAAGTCGAATAAAATATGACAGGAAGGACACTCGGGAGATACCTTCCCAAATAAAAGATGTCTATGGGTAAATCGAGTATGTCCAATGCGAAGACGAGTCAATCTGACATCCGCTCTTCGCATTGCAAAAACAGGCCATTCTCCAATGATCGGCTTCACCGAGCGTAATTTGCTAATAGCCTCAGGATCCACGATTCCTATCATGTGTAATGAAAAAGTACTAAAATGTGATGTCGTATGTCCTCAAGTGGGACTGCGATCTGCAGAGGATTCGTTGCCGAACGTACGTGTAGCCGAGTCAGTTTGTTAATTGCCTAAAATATTTACATGACTAGGTATCTAGCAGAATTTAATAATACAACCCCTGACTTATAGATGGCAAATAATGTCAGTAATGTCAATCATTATAGAATGACTGCGATTGTCAAGGTGCACCAATGTTTCCTGGACGCTCCTGCTGTCGTTATAAATGATGAACTTTCACGAAATAGACATCTCAACTAATCTGAGGACACAGTAAATGGCGACAGCCTAGGCAGTGCCGACACTGAAAGAGGAGTAGAGCCGGTAACTGTGCCTGTTATCAATTGAAACGACACCACTGCCGAAATATCCAGTTAATTTCGATCCATCCGTACAAATTTTAATAAAATCCGTATACTGACAGCGATAGAAGACGAAGATACTGTGGAAAACAATCGAACATGTGGTACTCTTGTACGAAGCAAAGGGTTTATGTTATACAAAACTGGGCATATTCCAAGGAGGAAATTTAATATAATTCCGCTGTTGAACGCACAAGTCATTTAAGCGGAGTTCCACAAGGCTATACCCCCAGATGTTGGGTACCTATTTTAGTGGCCTCTTACGCTTCTCATGAGCTAAAATGGGAGGGAGGGGGTGAATGTGAAGACTATTGGCTCAAGTGCCATATATATCTATAATGCGCTAAAAATATTTAACTATCGCCTAGGCGTGAAGAAATAGAAAAAGGACAAAAATTGGTTGTTAAGAAAGAGGGTCGAAAATAGAAAAGTATCGTTTGGATAAATTTTCGAACGGAATGAAAATAATTACTATGGAAATAGAAAAATATGCTAGAGTTTCTCAGTGTATTTCTCCGATTAATGCAAGATCCAAGCGATCCCCGAATAAATTTTTTCATTACAACTGTTTTATTAATTTTCAAAAGGGTTAGAAATTCCTTTCAAGAGCATAAAAGATAGTACGGGAAATTTTTATTCGATTATGTATAACTATCTTCCAGACAAATCATAAATCCAATAAATTCCATTGGATATCATATTTTGTTCTTCTTTTAATTATTGCTCAATCATGTCAAACTTAGAAGCAACGTGAGTGCTATTGGTAAAGGACGTGGTTCATGTCACATGAACCACTTCCTTTAAACATGGAGACTTGTAAGATCTAACGTACTTAAGTCTTACTAATTGGGCGAGTTTAGTAGTATAAGGACATTTTGTATATAAGTATATATATATATATATATATATATATATATATATATATATATATATATATATAAACAAATAGGCAAATGTTAGAAATTTCACAATTATCTTTTTATTATTGCAGATTTATAGATCCAGTATCAGTATTTATTGTTCAAATCAGCTATGTTTGAACAAGCCAAAGATTGAAACTTTCAAGGAATGTACACACCTCTCCATCTGCCTCTCAGACCTCAGGGACTTGCCTTCTTCAGGTAAGTACGGGCATCATGATCTTGAGGCACCTTAGCGATTTTTTTTCTTTCCCATGGGGTTTACTGTCTTTGGTAAACACGGGTGACGCACACCCGGGATACCCTAGCGATCCTTCTCTATTTTCGACCCTCCTTTTTGTCAACCATTTTTAACTTTTTTTCAACTTCCCGTGTAGACCACAGTTTAATCTTGTTTGGTGCAGCATAGCCATATCTGGCTCTTGCGCCAATAAACTTTACATTCACTCACTCACTCACTCACTCACTCCATCTGCCTCATTTATCTCCTTTTCATACTCATTGCTTATAAAGGCTTGGCTATCTCGTACATTAAAAGGAACGGGACCATTAAGCACGTATTTTACAATTTTGTTAAGAATTCCGTGTTTCTCAACAAAACTGCTATACTGTGAAGACAGTTCCTTCCAAAATGGTTTAAGAAGATCTTCATATTCGTAATCTTCCCATCCACATTTTAGTTTATCCAGTAACACGCATATTAAAGAAAGAAATATTTCTCCATTAATATGCATTCAAAACTTTTTACCATATCTGGAAAAACAATTTGCAAGGCTCACTGTAAGAAATATGCAAATACTTCATGCAATGTGTTTTTTGGTAGGCGTGTAAATACGTCAGTAAATTTATCAGCTTTCAATTGATGGAGACAAAAATATAGGTCAAGTGGACGTAATAATTCGAAGTCTATACCGGTTGCAATACATTTGTATCTGATTTCTCAGTCTTGTAGTCTTGTCAAGAAGTAAGGTATACCCTTGCGATTAGCCATACAGAATTCATATCCCCTAGCATTAATAGTGATTTGTTTCCAGTCTAGTGCAGTTGGGAAACGAATTGTAGAAACCTTCTCTTTTACTTGTTCGATATTATAATCACCATGTAGTAGAGGTTTTGAGTCAAATGTGCATAAAATCCACCGTGCAGCTCTTGTATAAGATAAAAGTTGTAGAGGCGGCCAAAAAACATCCATAAAAATCGTAAGTATTCACAAACGCCGACTGAAATAATATACATTTCTCTCGAAATTGTATGACCCAGTTGTACACCTGTCTTGTATTTCCTATAAGATAAGGTTAGGCTAAAAAGTAACGAAAAAAAAATTACTATTTTATAACAGAACTATTTTACGAGATATTAAGGAAATATATTTTTTCAAATTAAAATAAAAATATTTAGCAATTTTCCATATTTCCATAAAGTTCTATATCGAGCGTTTATGAATATCATATCAACAATTTACAATTATGAATTGTAAAGTGCTATACCTATACGTTTAAAAGGCGTACATTAAAAAAAATTTATTTGTGGAAGAACAAAGCCAAAACATAAGTGTAGAATTGAACTTTTTTTTTTTTATAAATGATGGTGTTTCAAATATATTGTACTCTCAGGAACTTTTGATAATAACCATGAAATGCAGACAAAAACCATTTATGTAATTCTTGCTCAAAATATACATGATTTTTCTTATTTACGAGATAGTTTAATTTTTTTATTAACGTCGCACTAGAAGCAACACGAGGGCTATTGGCTACGGACCTCGTAATTTTGAACCACGGTCAAGTGACGAGGACGACACCTGAGCTGGCACCCCACTCTCCAAACATCCACTTCACGCCTACGGTAGGACTTTGAGCCCCAAACAGATTTAAATTGCATCATTCCAGGCTACACGGTGGGTCTTTGGCGGTCAAGGATCGAACCCGCGACTGAACGAAAACCGCTGTCGGACAGAACGACCTTGAACACTAGGCTATCGCTTCGCTTTTATTTACGGGAATGAATTAAATTTCATAATGAAAGCAGGCAATTAAGAATTAAAGTATTTTTTTTATCTGATTGTTATTCTACTGAATACTTCTGAAATTTGACTTGATCAGGTGAAATACGGGCATACTATTAATTGAATGATTATTATCTATTAGAGATGAAATTAGACGAAACATGGGAGCTATTCTGAAGTTTCGTAATTTTAATCTTCTGCGGAAAGAACGAACTGAGCGTTTCTGTAACATTCCACGCTCGTTCTTTTGGAACAACAGGGTAGCGTGCATCATCCCTGCGACACAATAAAGTTTTAAAGGCAACAACTACAGAATCCACAACTCGACGGACACATTGTCTGCCATGAATCACACAGGATCAGGATCTCAAAGCAACAACTATAGTAAATTGAAAAAAGAATAACTTGATAAAAATTAAAAGAATCTTACATATATTGTTGAAAAGTAAATCACATTTCCACCTCGATCAGTGACTGGGGAATTTAAGCAATAATTTACAGATCGAAAGATTATTCAGTAAGTTCATCAATAAAATAAACTAAAATTTTTGAAATGCTTTTTAATTTATAGAAAATTATTTGTGTAATTACTTTTTCTTAAGAAAATACAATTATATACTGCAATTGTATTATCCGAAAAATAATTACCCTTCGAAACAGTTACATGCATTTTTCGTGACACGTGTAAAAATTTTAAAGAGGCACTTTAACGCAACTAGGACAGTATTTTATACGCATGAATATTTCCATGCAGTTCAGAATTTATCATGAACATCTTTTTTTCATTTAAATTAAAATAACAAAGATACCTAATAATATTAGCGTGAAAAAACTATTTTTGAATGCGTTTATTTTAAATTTAAATTAATGTTTATTAATTCAGTTTTATATGATTATTATATACATTTTCGAGTCTAGTTTATAACTTAATGTCACATGTTCCACATACTTTTCTAATACACTTTATTTCCTTGCATTAACAATTCCAATATTCAATATCAAGTCTCAAAGCCAGAAATTGAGAAGCTAAATTTTAAGAGAATTTAATGGATAAGTTGTTTATTTATAAGAATTGTTTTTTCTGGTTTCTAGTTACATAATAAATTTGATCTAGAAATTCAGATCAACAGAAACAGAACAAAGTGTATTTAAATATTTTTATATTTTAGAATGGATAAATTACTTTTCTAATAACTATTTTAATACTATTCAATACTTTCTGTTTTATGCATAAAAACGTTACGACCTACTAATACTAACGTTAAAAAACTATTCTTGAATGCAATAATTTTAAATTCAAAATAATATTTTTTAATCCAGTTTTTTAAGTTTATTAATTCACTTTTGGAGTCTCGTCCATAAATTAATGTCACATGTTGCACACTCTTTTCTAATCATCTTTATTTCCTTGCATTGGTAATTCGAATATTCAATATCAAGCCTCACAAACAGAAAATGAGACACTAATTTAAAAGAAAATTTAATAGATAAGTTGTTTATTAAAAAGAAATGTTTTTTTCTGGTTTCTAGTTGTATATTAAATTTCATTTCGAAATTCAGATCAATGAAAAGAGAACTAACTGTAATTAAATATATTGGAATGAATAACTTAATTTTCTAATAACTAGTTATATTAATAATATTCAATATTTTCTGTTTGATACATAAAAACGTGATTGTCATTATTAAAGAACTCTTTAATATACCTGAATTTGTTTTGCTTTCACTTCGTTTTCAGTCTGTTTCTAATTTTGATAATTTAAATTTTGTAAAATTATTATCAGGAAAAGTTAATGAATTTTACGGTATTTAGGTTCTAACGTCGCCGCTAGAAGTAACACGATAACTGCTGTGGACGAACTTCGTATTTTTGAAACTCCTTCGTGTGATTAGGACGACACCTGAGCTGGTGCCTCCCTATCCCAACTCCCAAACTGCGCCAATAGGAAGAATTTCAGCTTCGAAAGATTTAGCGTAAATCAGTCCCAGCTATACTAACGATCCTAAATGACATCAAATCTTGAAACCACGAATAGAGGAAATGGGAGAAATCCCTCTACACACGACTCAGGCGAACGGACGTTCGATATTACGTTTCACCGTGGCCATGAAGCTACACATTTGTGGTCTCTTTGCATGACGACCCGTACGGTGTGTACCTTAAGCGCCTGTTCATTGGAGAAAGTGTTTTCTGTAGTGGCGGTACATCAGATCTGGACAGTTAAACATGAGAATCAAGTATTCTTCACAAATGAGAGCCAGCGTAGTCTGAGATACGATTCTGGACGTATACACATCTGGAGAGAACTGGGATTCCTCAATAAAATCTCCAACATCATTGAAAGATACCGGTTTAGAGGTCACGGAGGCATGGGGAGGTATCATGCTTGGATGTCGTACCCACTTTCACATCTTCCAAGTAGTTTAACTCACCAGTTATTGTAATCAGATTCTCTTTCCGTAAGTGCCTCTTTTTAGAGATGCTATGGGTCTGCAGTTCCTTTTCATGGACGATAAGGTGCCAGCTTAAAGCACAGTAGCTTTCAAAGAGATTTTGGAAAAAGATCACATTGAATACAAGAATCGGCCAGCAAAGTCTCCAGATCTGTATCTTATCGAGCACGTGCGGGACTTTCTAGGGAGACGCTTGGTAGCATGTAATTTTTTAACCCCGTATCGATTCTGGAGTTCTGATGTTACAAGACGAATGGGTTGCAATGCTTCAAAAACTCATTCTCAATCCCATTCTTAGCGTGGTTACATGAAACGAAACCAAAATGGTATTTAGAGGAGGATATATTTCCTCCTAAAGGCTGGAAATTTGTGGTTGGTAACATTTCCCAAAGATGTTTTAGTCTTCAGTCGCATTGTGCTCCATGCTATATTTTCCAAGAAAATTTCTTTTTATCCTTTTGATTAATTTTTTGCTAAGTTTTGTTTGAATTACTCATGCTCTTAAGACTTAAGGATCTTATAGTAATTTTTCTATTGATTTGGAAACATTTTGCGAAACGTTGTATTGAAAACATAATACATAATTTTTGTACACCAATATAAGTATCACTGCGCTTATGTTATTCGACGAAAGAGCTAATTATGACTATGATGTGACAAGAAATGCATAACGGGGATATAGACATCTGTGAAACTTTTTCTTGTCAATCAATTGAGTGAAATCGTTAGAGTATCTTGGGGATAAGTTATCCTTGTTTACTAAAGATAGTAAATCCCATGGGAAAGGGAAAATATTGCTAAGGCCTGTGCTTACCTAAAGAAAGAAGGCTACCTACGAACGACCATTAATGAGGGTGACATGCTTGCTTCAGAACATATTCATGCATTTAAGCCGTCGGCTGTCGATGCAAGTTCACACACGTTAGTTATGACAACTCGTTTTCCTCTCACTGTTGCTAACTTATTTTACTTTTAGCTTTCCAAACTTTTCTATACATGATTTGGTTTCGCATACATTAAGTTTCTTTTGTAAATAATTTATTTCATTTATTTATTTCATTTTATTTACGTGGAATACGATTTAACGGTTCGGTCGAGATTTATTTTATGTAATTCAGTGTATTATATAGTCCCAATATTAGTTAAGCGAAAATCGTCATTAGCCCAACTTAACGACTGGGCGAGTTATTGAGTCTCTTCTCCATACAATACGTATTGCAAAAAAGTTGCCATGGGAAAACTGTGTTATTTTGTTGTCATTATTCATATTTAATTAACGTTTAAAAAATTTTACATGAGTAAAATTGTAATTTGATTATTATAGTTTCGTGTTACAAGTTTATGCAAACATGTTAAAAACATGGGAAAATGAACTAAGAAAAGTGAGGGAATTACGCAGCGAAACAAATAGTGAGAAAATATAATGCGTATTTTTATACTTAAAATAGTTTTAAAAAAATAAAGGTTGATTAACGAAAAATTAAACGTGTAGTAAGTACAAGAGTTTTATAGCACAGAATATTTTTCTCTGCATAAATAAATGCAATTTTTTTGTTAGCGGAACGTTTCCATACCGAAAAATTATTTCACTGCTTTATAGCACAATTCCAACCTCGTGTAAGTAATTATGCATAAGGGTGCATTTTACCTTTTTTTTATTTAATGCACTAGCACATGAATTTTTCTGTTTTCACTGCTTGATTGATGGCTTAACTAACGTCGCACTTTGAAACTACACTTGGGATTGGACATGAAACTCGTTTGATTTTCGGTCAAGTGACGAGGATAACATCTAAGCTTGCACACTATTCTTCAAACTTCACCATTTAAGAGACGTGGAAATAATATCCCACTATAACCAATCAAAATAGTAGATTCTAAATACCTGATCATCAACATAATTTCATAGCATATAAATTTAGGTTAAAGTATAATCACATCCATGTTAAAAGTCCATAAATGGTAAGTTTTCCTGAATGATTTGAAAAGAAACTTGTCAAATCTTAAGTAATATAATGAAAACAACTAAGATTATAGTATAGTAAGAAATCTATAATCAAGCACATTCGTGATTTTGATAGCGATGGACCAACGATTTTGCTGGGATTTCGAGCATTAATACTTTTTTAACGATAATACTGAAAATAAATCACTTTTTACAAATTTTAACGAATTAAAATATGTATTTGATGTGTTTCGGAATATATTTTGAAACTCAGTGGACAATACCAATGTCTAACAAAGTATTTCTATTAAAAGTGGCATCTTCATAATTAAATACAAACATTGGACATGAATTTCACTGAATACTCGTATTATGGTAACAATAAGAAACGTAGTACAAAAGAATAGTTAATAACGAACAACGATAATTTAAACCACTTGTGACCAGATTTATCACATGGTTAATCTTACTAGATCTATTAGAGCTCGAAGAACACCTGGCGGGATTCGAGTAAGTTTTATTCTACTGTACACAATATTTATACAATTATATTGCTCAAATATTACATATACCCTATAGAAAATTATAAACACTGGTTTAAATTTCGACCTGGCTGTCAAAAAGAACTTCAAACATCCTAATCTTCAAAAAAAAAAAAAAACATAACACGTATGGTTGTATCAATGACGAATAATAAAAATGAGCAATATCATTGAACTACAGATGAAAGTGAGACTACTGTATATTACAAATCTCAGGGGCCGCGGTAGCCTAGTGGTCAAGGTCGTGGACTCGCGACCGGCTGTTTTCATTCAGTCGCGGGTTCGATCCTTGGCCGCCAAAGACCCGTCGTGTGGCCTGGGCTGATGCACGTTAAATCTGTTCGGGGCCCAAAGTCCTCCCGTTGGCGAGGTGTGGATGTTAGGAGAGGGGGGTGCTAGCTCAGGTGTCGTCCTCGTCACTTGACCTTGGTTCAAAATTACGAGGTCCGTCGCCAATAGCTCTCGTGTTGCTTCTAGTGCGACGTTAATAAAAAACTAAACTAAATATTACAAATCTCAAATTATACATGAAGCGTTTTCAGCTTAACACCTTCGTAGACTGTAACGTATTTAATGTGCTGAAAGCATAGACTCTGCTGGTTTATTAACGTCACACGAGAAGCAAAGCAAGGGCTGATAGCGAAAGAATTCACAAATTTTAGCGTCGGTCTAGTACGGTGACGGCAACGGATGTGATATCCATCCACTCTAAACTTCCGAATGACATGAAACCATGGCACATCTAACGTGCATCAACCCCGACACAAGGAGAGTCTTTAATGGCTTCAGAGCTCTGATCTATGTCTCGACGGTGGAAGTGGTAGCCTAGTGGTCAAGGTTTCGTATTTGTGGCCGGCGGTTTTCGTTCAGTCGCGGGTTCGATCCTTGGCGCCAAAGGCCGCTGTAGCCGAGGCTGATGCACGTTAAATCGGTTCGGGGCCAAAAACCTTCCGTTGGCGTGGTGTGGGTGTTAGGAGAGGGGGTATCCAGGTCAGGTGTCATTCTCCTCACTTGATCGTGGCTTAAAAATTACGAGGTCCGTCGCCAATAGCCCTCGTGTTGCTTCTAGTGCAACGTTAATTAAACTAAAAAAAAAACTAAACTATATCTCGACGAAAACAACGCCGACAGCTGTTCTGCGACAATGACCAATATGTTAAAGCTGCCTTTACAAACATATACTGATGATTCATTATTAAATTCATTGTTTAACAACTGTATTCAACGCACGCTACTCCAGAATGGAAAGAGCTGCACTTCTGAAGTAAATATGTGCCAGCTAATGGTCTCTTTAAATCTCAAATAAAAGTAAAATAAGGATATTCAAGTGCAAAATAAAAACGATGAGTAACATCGAAAATATTATAATGAGGCTAATATGTGTGTGTGTGATTTCTAACATATAGAAATACATACAAGAGTGGTTCAACTTATTGAGTGAATGTTATTGGCGCAAGAGCCAAATGTGGCTATTCTGTGGCAAACAAAATTTAACAAAGTCTAAGCGATAAGAAAATGAAATGAAGATAAAAGTTGCTTGACAAGAAGGAGGATCGAAAATATAGAAGGATGGCTAGGGTAACCCTTCAGTGTTTACCAAAAACTGTAAACTCCATGGGAAAGAAGAAGGTCATGGGAGGGGGCCTCGGAGTTATGATATCCGTTCTTACCTAAAGAAGACATGTCCCAAAGCTTTAACTTGAACTAAAGGAAGAATCCTTATCTATTACTGCTCTCCTCCTATTATTATTATTCTCCTACTCCCTCTTCCAAACGACAGATATTTTCATATAAAATGTTTAGAAGACGTTCTCAAATAAAACACCTCTTTGTCCAGTCAAATGACTAGCGCTCTAAAGAGAATGTATGATAACGAACGTATAGCATCATATGAGTAGTATTTGAATTCAGAGGAACATGGATCGTCGTAAACATCTTAGTAATCAAGAATTTTTTCAACTGCTGTGTGTATTAGAGGAACATAAATGAGAAAGAGAATGAATGCTGACGAATATTTTCCACAAAAAATGAAACATCCGATATTCATTATGAATTTGAGAACGAAGAATAAAAACAAATTTGGTGTAACCAAAATTAAATCTACAAATCTACCCCTAAATATGAACGAAAAAGAAGGAAGACTGAAGACAAAATTACAAAACTGAATGCTGCTGTTGCGGAACCTACATCAAGTAATGAAGTTGCACGAAAAGGCACAATGTGCACTAGAATGCTTACCAATAGTAATCCTGAACGCTTTCAAAGCTAAAATATACTATCGGGCCTGATGGAGTCCCTTTCTATGCCAAGAAACACATAGAAAGTGGAAGAATATTTAGCTCTTTTCAGGTATTGGGAGATAATTCTAAAAGGAAAATAATACTGGAATGTACTGATACAGAAGATTAAATTAGATTAGTTTTAATTAACGTCGCATTAGAAGCAACACGAGGGCTATTGGAGACGGACGTCGTAATTTTGAACCCCGGTCAAGTGACGAGGACGTCACCTGAGCTGGCACCCCCCTCTCCTAACAACCATACCACGCAAACGGGAGGATTTGGGCCCCGAACAGATTTAGCGTGCATCAACTACGGCTACATGGTGGGTCTTTGGCGTCCAAGGATCGAACCCCTGGCAGAACGAAAACGCCAGTCGCGAGTCCACCACTTTGACCACTAGGCTACCACGGCCCCTATAGTTCAATGAAATATATGTTTATGAGTTTTGATAAAAATTCTACAATATTTCAAAAATTACAATACGATAAATTTGAACTAATTTCTACTGTTTGGGATCTATTCGTTTAGAGCTCAATTTCTATCTTTCAACCTTCAAAAAATATAACAGTTGATGAACAATTTTTTCCGTCTAAAACTACATAATCATTCTTACAATACATACCGAGTAAGCCTGTTAAATTTGGTATTAAATTTTAGATTTAATTATATCTAGTGTCTAAATACAGACAAAATGTCATTCCATATTTAGGAAAAGATGATACCAGACCGGACAACTCATTACTTTTACATCATGTCTTAAGTCTGTTGGAACTATTCTTGGTCAAAAGCAAGAACGTCACAACCGATAATTTTTTTTTACTTCCCTTACTCTTGCTTGAAAATTGAAGACAAAAAAAAAGTGGCATTGTCGGCACAATGAAGCAATCAAGGTGGGGAATTCCAGACACCGCAAAATAATTAAAGCATAAAATTTATTCTACATGGTGTTATAAACACAGTGAATCCCCCTTGACTGTGTATCAACAATGAATCCCCTTTGACTGTGTATCAATGTGAGAATAAAAAGAATGCTTTGAATCTAGGCACTCTAAAGCAAAATGTTACCATAACAGAAACTGAAAAGTAAGTGCCCGAAACTGTGGCATTTTTTAATTCTATAAGGTACGGTGTATACATTCTTAACCAATTGGCGCCTAACTATTCAAAAAATGCAGGAAGTCGAAAATAGCCTATGCACGTTTTTTATAATACATTGGATATAGCTACAATGAACGCATGGATTGTGTACGAAGAAGCTACACTCAGTATGAAAATCATAAAGTAAGCGAAAAAGAATCAACCGGCTGGTTTTCTTAATATCTTCCATTCGAATTTCTTTGATTTCAAAAATTTAGTTTAGTTTTTATTAACGTCTCACTAGAAGCAACACGAGGTCTGTAGGTGACGTACCTCGTAATTTTGAACCACGATCAAGTTACGAGGACTACGCCTGAGCTGGAACCCCCCTCTCCTAACTTCCACACCACGCTATCGGGAGGACTTTGGACACCCGGCTACACTGCGGGTCATTAGCGTCCAAGTTTAGTTTTTTTTTATTAACGTCGCACTAGAAGCAACACGAGGGCTAATGGTGACGGACCTCGTAATTTTTAACCATGGTCAAGTGACGAGGACGACACCTGAGCTGGCACCCCCCTTTCCTAACATCCACGCCACGCCAACGGGAGGACTTTGGGCCCCGAACAGATTTAACGTGCATCAGCCCCTGCTACACGGTGGGTCTTTGGTGGCCAAGGATCGAACCCGCGACTGAACGAAACCCGCCTGCCGCTAGTCCACGACCTTGACCACTAGGCTACCGCGGCCCTCATTAGCGTCCAAGGATTGATCCCGCGACTGAACGAAAACCGTCGTCCACGAATCTGAAGTCATAACCTCTAGGTTAACACGGCCAGTTATTTTGAAAATATCGGGTGACATAACATGTGAAGAAATAACTATTTTGTTCATACTATATCAACTGACAACTAACTATTGCTAACTAATTTTCTCGCCATACATCAGGTAACATTTTCTCAGATTGATATCTCCAAAAAATGTGCTTAATTTAATATCAATCTTTCTGAAGTCAATAGTCTTTTTAAATCCTTCGTATATTATGATGTTTTAAAAATACTTTATGAGTAAGAAACCTTGCTGTAATACCAAGAAATGCGGAACATATCCGGTCGCGTGGTATTAATAAATTCTTTTCGTTGAAGGATTTCTCATAAGGGTATCTGAACATGAGAGGAACTCAGGATTATCACAAATAAGACTTCTTGGTTTTGTTATATATAATTTTTCAGTTTATTTGTAGAGCTTAGATTTGTGTGAATACTGAAGATATTTAAATAAATCCATAGAACTATGAAAGCAATTTTTTTATTATTTTTTTTTCCATCTTAGTTAAATATGGCTAGATTTGGGCTAAATATTTGCATTTTACAATTATTAGAAAAACTATTACGCAATATGATTCTAATTTTTTAGCCTGCTATAAAGGATACTTTTGCATACAGTGAATCAAAAATATTTTTTCTCCGAGTGAAATCTCAGTAATAAGAAATAATATTTATTATGTGATAAACAAATGACAAAAAATTAAATTTCTAAAGTTACGAAGTTCTATTATTTTTTTACAGAAAATATAAAGGAATATCAGAAAAATTCCTTACTCTTTGCGTATTATTTTCTATACCTTTTTGTGACTCAACGTATATTCTATTGGACATTTTTATTTTACATGCAGAGAAACATTTTCCAGTTTTATATCCTAACATCAAGCACTCAATTATATTGACAGTCCAGTGCTGTCATGCTGAATAGATAACTTGAAAATATTTGGAGAGATACTTGTTTCACATGCATTTGAAAATGTCGAGCAAGAAAAAAGCAAAAATTATCGGCATATCATCAGTTTGAATTTACATTTATTATATTTTTGCATGTTTTTTAATTGAAATAAGCTATTATATAATTTTAAATATGTGAGAAATGAGATTATTTTGTATTTCATCAGTAACATAAGTTTTTACAAGACTAAGACACAAAATACTCATTACAATGAATTATTTCCTCCCTTATTTTTTTTAAAAAAAAACCATCTATATATATACTTTTTTGCATTGATCAAAAATATGGTCTTGGATCTCAAAAGGATATGTGAAGTAAAATATTTTATATAAATTAATGTATTATTTTTTTAAAAAAAAAAAAAAGATACCTGTACAATTACGTCCAAATTCAACTCATGGAAAAGAACACTTTTTGAGCAAATAAATACTTTTTAAGTTCAATAAAATGTTTAAAACATCATTAGGTACAAAAAATTCTTGAGATCTACAAATAATTTTTAAAACATAAGTATCGCGAAAAGAAAATCTTTAATTCGGCATTTTATTTCTCGTCTCATGTTGTAGGAAGCAAAGAAAAAACGAGAAAAAAGGCAAATAAAAATGATCGTATTTGAAATGCCTTTGACATTCTATTGGATCGATACTTATCACAAGAAACGCAGACAACTGAATGAAACATTGATATTTACCGTAGTACTCTAAAGCAACACGAGACTTTGTAATTTTTATTCTCGGGGACGAAATTCTAGATGGCACAAAGTCCCCTGCCATGGGACATTAAGTCAATAAAATTAGCATACATCAGAAATAGAACACTTGAATCTTCAGCTTGGTGAATGGAATATAAGCAACGGATTCATAACAAACGATTGCCAAATATGGTTCTTGGGGGTTTCATTTGGATCAAACTAACAGAATCGCAAATTAATATTTATGCCAAAACTATGGTATAACGTGTTAAGAATGCAAATTGATATATATTAAACATTTTTTTTTATCAATAAAAATCAACAAAATTTTCAAATATTGTTTCGGCTCGTTGTGTAGCTTATTAAGGCTACACACGTTACACATATTCCTAATAAATTCATTAAAATTAGCATACATCAGTAACAGAACACTAAAACTGTCAGCTCGGAGGACGGAACATCAGCAACGGACAATCACGACAATAAACGATCGTCTAATATGGTACTTGGGTGTAGAGAGTGGTTTAGTTTAGTTTAGTTTTTTATTAACGTCGCACTAGAAGCAACACGAGGGCTATTGGCGACGGACCTCGTAATTTTGAACCATGGTCAAGTGACGAGGACGACACCTGAGCTGGCACCCCCCTCTCCTAACATCCACACCACGCCAACGGGAGGACTTTGGGCCCCGAACAGATTTAACGTGCATCAGCCCAGGCTACACGGCGGGTCTTTGGTGGCCAAGGATCGAACCCGCGACTGAACGAAAACCGCCAGCCGCTATCCACGACCTTGACCACTAGGCTACCGCGGCCCCGTGCAGAGAGTGGAGTAGAAGACCTCCCCCCCAGTCGAATAAATGTATTCCAATGCGCAACTCTCTTAAACTTAATGAATAATCTTATACAAAAAACTATATATATATATATATAAATTTTTTTGTTTAAGATTATTCACATAAGAATGGGTAACGTATTTTATAAAAAAAAAAAACCTCTTTCAATGGTGTAAAATCTTTTTTGTACTCTGTTTCATACTTAAATTATATAATAAAACAAACAATTCTGATAAACAAATATTCCAAATTTTGCGTCTACTTATTTTAATTTATATCAAAGTTTATATAAAATTAATCCAAAAGTAATTGTTTTTAAAATAATTCTTTGCGATTGCAAATTCATTGTACAAAATATGATTTTTATTAAAAATTTAAGTATTATTTTATCGAGCCTTGCTTCCGGTACCCTAGTAATCATGGTTGAGGACTTAGGATCGGAATCGAATTCGTCCAGTCGATGTTTCGAGCCCTGAAGCTAATAAAGTCCCGTTATGTAGTTGGTCTGATGTACATTCAAACTAGAAGAAGCCCCATGTCCCAAAAATGGATGTGTAAGTGTGGAAGTTTGAAGTTCAAGGTACTATCTCGGGTGTCCTCTTCACCACCTGTTCAAGATACAAATATACAAGTCCGCAGACAATGGCCTTCGTATTGCTTGTGAGTGCAACATTAATAAACAATCACATGTTCTACGAGGCAAATATCTTTGGCCGCGACTTACTGTTTTTTAATTAGAGTCGAGAGGATTCTCATTTTTACATCACTTGCCATTTTTAATAAATATCTGGCCACTGCGGTAGCCTTGTGATCCAGTACATCAATTTGTAAATCTCATTATTTTACATGATCCATGAGTTTTAGTTTATATTTTATTAAAGTTCTGCATGTAACAGGCTAATGAACTGATTGATTTATCTCACTTCATTATGGGTATTTCTGATGAACTTTGGTTATGTAAATTGAACGAAAGCAAAACTGGTATTCCACTGAACAAACATTCACACAATCCCATCTTGGATACATTAATCTAATAGTAATTTAAAGTGCATCAGCTACGCTAAAGCACGTTATGTTAAATGATAAGGACTCAAACACACGATTTGATGGAAGAAATGTGGGTTACGATCTCGCGGCAATACCAAACGGTTGCAGTGGATCATTAAAACATTTCTGTTTTTTTCTGTGGAACATTTTCTGGTGTCTTTTTTAGATGCGATATTTAAATTCACCCGTAATGCTTGTATGGTATATATAAAAAATTAAAAAAATGTAGTATAAAATGCAGCAAATTTCCATTTAAGGTAGTAAGATATAAATTCTAACAACTTTTTATTATTTTATTTAGAGATCGCTTCTAAAAATATTATCTCAAAGAGACTTGATATTAATATTCCAAAAAGTAATTAATCTACTATAAATACCCAAATCAAAAGACAATTATCTTTAAATTTTACTTTTGTAATAATTTAAATGAGATTGTATTTTTTAATGTTCTTAAAATATTCGAAAATGAAATTATTATACTTTTAGAGTATTATTTTACTTATATGCGTTAGAATAAAGCAGAATAAGAAAGCTGCAACTTTACTGCAACTTTTTTCTGTATTTTTCGTCAGCGCTATAAATACAATTGACATGTCACAGAAATGATTCAAGATATTTCTTGACACATCTTTCAGTTATATTTCTTACATTGCTAGAAATCATGAATCCAATAATTTCCATAAGAAAGCATCTTATTTATTACTTTTATTTACCGACTTCGATTTACTGCTATTTACACTATATACACATTACGCAGCCGGAACTGGTATACGTTAAAAATATCGTGGCGTGAGTGAGTGAATGGAAAATTTATTGCCGCAAGAGAGAACCAGATATGGCTAACGTGCGCCAAACAAGATTTAACTGTGGACTTGACGAGAAAAAAAAAAAAACGAATTATTTGATAAGAAGGACGGCCGGAGATACAGAAGGATACCGAAGTTACATCAAGAGGCGTCGCCTTTGTTTACCGAAGTCAGTAAACACCAAAAGAAAAGATCATTACGGTACCTCGGGACCATGATGTTCGTATTACTTAAAGAAGTCAAAAGCCCGAGGTCCACTGATATAATCCCAAAATCTAGACTGCACGGCTATATACCAGACGCTGGGTATCCATTTCAGTCGCCTCCTAAAATATGTATGAGCTACACTGGGACTATTCTGTCATTCCCGGTATCCACACGGGTCAAATCTGTCGAGGAACAAATTCCAAATTTGGTGTGGTACAAAATTTCAGAACGGGGTGTCGGCTCAAGTTCTTGTCATATGCTCGACGTTCAAAAATACGAATTCCGTCGTGAACAGCCCTATTTTTGATTCTATTGCGACGCTAATAAATCTATTCAATAAACCATTCCTATTCATTTCCATCACGCAACGTGATTAAGCGACAGGAATGCAATAGGAAGTGGACTTCTTTCTAGAGACGAGGACGACACCCCATAGAATAGAAACCCTTCTCCTAATGTCCACACCACAGAAGCATTTGAAGGGCAGAATCCCTGAACGTGTATCAGCCCCACTTGAGACAATGACTGCAGTGGAATCGGAGCAAGAACTTTTGTTTCGACAGAAAAACTGTCACATCGAAAATGCTGCCAAGACCACCAGGCTACCGAGGCCGCAACATATGCATTTCAACATAACACAGGCATTGTTCACAGTTTTAAAAATGACTCACCCAAAGTTAAAATGTAAAAAATTTAAATTTTTCAATTTTATTTTAATACAGATAACAAAATACAATGTCAGTATTTATAGAGAAAATCAGTTCTGTTGAATTATACAACTGTTTCCATGGAGTTCTCCTTTCCTCCTTGTCTTCTCTCTCTTTATAAATTTTTGGAATTCATTTGATTCAAAAGGTAAGGGAGCATTAAGCACATAGTTTACTCTTTTAAGCGTATCTTGTTTCTTATCGAAACTGCTATGATATGAAGGTAATTCCTCCCAAAATATTTTAAGAATATTTGCATACTCGTAGTCTTCCCGTCCACATCCTAATTTATGAAGAAGCCTGGCTATTAGATGATGAAATATTTCTTCATACAAACGAGCTTTGAAACTGTTTACCACATCTAAAAATACAGATTGTAAAGGCCAATGTAAAAAGGAATCAAACACTTGGAGCATTTGGTACTTTGTTAAGCGCATAAGCACATTATTAATTTCATCAGCTTGAAATTCATGGAGGCAAAAATATACATCGAAGGGTCGTAACAATTTAAATCCTAGACAGGTAGCAATACAGTTGTATCTGATATCGCGGCCTTGTAGTTTTGTAAAATAGTAAGGTATACCATCATAATTTCGAAGAAAGAATTCATAATTCGTAATGTTGCGAGATATTTGTGCCCAATCTAGTGTTTCACGGTTTTCCAACGCTCTATACCAGTGTCGCATAGATACGGACCTCTCCCATTTTCTACGAATCACCTGCTGATCATTGGAAGACATTTTTCTATATAGTCTTTGAGCATCTTCTTCGAAATAATATTTACAAGCAACATACAATCGTGGTCTCCTTTGAGAATTTTCATTCCGAATCAAATTTCGAGCAGTTTCAAATCGATCTATGATCCCAATTGAACGCCATGACAATACATTTCGTACATCAAAATTGATGCGATATTTCAAAATTCGTTTCATGCGTGAACAAAACCATATTTTAATTCCTAACCCTAATTCAGAAACTATATGTACTAATCGATTTTGGATGTTAGTTGGTAGAGGAAGGTGTATCTGCAGCTTAGTGGAGTTTGTCGAATCAGATGTAGTACGTGTAAAACTCAATTCATAAATTGGTATACGAATTGAAGAAACCTTCTCTTTTATTTGATCCATGTTATAATTATGGTGTAGAAGAGTTTCCGAGTCAAATGTGTATAAAATACCCCGTGCAGATCTTGCATATGCTAAGAGTTCAAGAGTAGGCCAGAAGTAAATATTCATTATCCGTAAATATACAAAATCCTTCAAACAGAATAGTATCTTCTCTTGAAAATATAATATACAGATGGGATTTCAACTCTTGTATTTTCTATTCAACTGAACGAGGCTAAAAATAAAGGAATATGATATATTAACTATTTTAAGAGATTTTAAGTATATATTTTATCAATTCCAGTA
This sequence comes from Nephila pilipes, assembly GCA_019974015.1. Taxonomy (NCBI): domain Eukaryota; kingdom Metazoa; phylum Arthropoda; class Arachnida; order Araneae; family Nephilidae; genus Nephila; species Nephila pilipes. The sequence goes on along the minus strand of BMAW01130492.1, from coordinate 65,444 downwards.
AATCACGGTTTAAAATTTTTTGTTTGTCTTTTCCGTTTTATTACAGGCAAATTGTCTTAAAGTCATTTGCGAATTAATTGAGAATATCGCATTTTAATGAATATGTAAATTGCCAAACTTTTTCTTCTCCATTCAATTGTTACAAATTAAAAGACTTAATTTCAGATTTATTGTGAGTCAGTGTTAGTTAATACACTGTGTCAGTGTTAATTTGCGTAAGACTTTACGCTTTGAAAAAGGTTTCAATACTTTAAAATTCGAATAAATTATTTTCCTCACATGAAAATCCTAGACTGACGAGTATGAATATTCCTCGCTAGATTAATATTGGTAATTAGATAATATTTGAAAAACATTACATGCCTTACAAAGTTACAGGCATTTTTTGGAGCATTCATGGGCATAGTGTTTATTTACAAATATATACAATCTATTTTTATACAAATATGACAATATTTGGGAGACATATTTCGTTACTTTTCACTCTTCAAGATAATTATCTGGTTTTATCACCCCATTTTATTCCAATAAAATCGCAGTTAATATGTACATAAAAAATGTTTAAATGCATTCAGTTAAGAATGTAAACCAATCCTTATCACAAGTTTAATTTTATCTGTAAGAATCAAGGAATTTATTTTTGCAAATCTCATTATGGTGACATTTGTTTCTAATAAATTATACCCTATTGCGTCTAGAAGTACTAATGTTGTAGACAAAGTTAAAAATAAGAAATTATTGCGTAAATTTTAAAAAGACTTTTTAGGTAAGCCCTGTTTATTTATAATCACTCTTTATTCACCAGTTATGGAAAAAAAGATTTCGAAATTATTTTTCAGAAGAAAAAAAAAGTTATTATAAAACATTTTTATTTTAATGCATAACTTACTTCAAAAGCAGCAAATCATATAAAACAGTTAAATCGTTCCTGCATGCTGTTTAATACGTAAAAATATGAAGTTAAAAAAATTTAGAAGATGCTCTAATGTAAATGCAGTTTTAATGCAGACCTCGTCATTAATCTGATGCCAAAATATTTATTCCAAAATTTTAGTAATAATATCTTAACTTTACCGATATTTGTGGAATTTCAGGGTTATAATTTATTCACTTAAATATTTTTTAGAAAACATGAATTAAAAACATATGCAATATGAATACTTTGCTAAATTTGAAAATTAAACTAAAATATTTCAATTAATGAAATTTTATGAGACTTTCGGGACTTTTAATTATTTTAATACGTATCAAATCTAACCTTAAATTAAGCTACAAGATCTTTTGTCTTCTAATCGATTGATCATGATTCCGATTTCTGTAACCAACATAAACAGTGAATAAAACAACATTAAAGTTCTTGACAGGTGAATGAGAGAATGTAAAGCCAGATGTGACTATTCGGCACCAAAACAGATTTAACTTTGGTTTATACGTGAAACAATTGATAAAAAAAATATATGGTTGACAAGAAGCAGGGACGAAAACAGAGAAGATCGCTAGGCCAACTCTTTCATGCGTGAACTGTATTTGTCAAAGGCAGTAAACCTCATGGTCATCAAAATGATCACTACGGTGCCTTTTGCTCAGGATGACCGTCTTTACTAAAAATGGCAAGTCGCTGAGTTTCCGTGATATAATATCCAGGGGCAGGGTGTCTGGCCCCATGCACCCAAACGTTTTGTACTCATTTTATTTATCACTTACGACATGCGGGAGCTACACTGAGACTAATCTGTCCTTTCCGGTCACCACATGGGTCAAGTTCGTCACGAGCAAATAAATTTTGAAAATAAACTGAAAAGAGCCATACAAGATTAGACAGTAAATTATCTACTTTTTACAGCATGCCACATCCGTGAGTTAATTTTTATTTTGACCCCACCATAATATTTTTTTGGTTGGAATGCAATTTAGCGTAACCACCCCTTGGCGACAGGAATTGTTTGGCGATATTTTGCCAATTGTGGCTACCATACTTTCTCTCCACTGCGGTGACTTTAGCAGTGGCAACCCTTTCGAATAAGGCATATAATACATGATTTTTGATTTTCAATAACGAGCTTTTTTTTTATATATATTTATACCTTTTTCTAACCATTTTATTTTAACTTTTGTTGCGTTACGCGGGTCTACACTTTCGTATTTGCCACACGGATTCGGATTCCATATCATTTGATAAATTTTGTTATACAGTCCTCTGATTATGTTTTTCACTTATTTTGTATAGGCTACCGTTTGAATTTGCTACACGAATGGCTGGATTACCTGATTTTTCGTTATAAAATGCTCTGATCATGTTTTTTTTCACTTTTGTTGCTTTCGCCGGGGCTACTCTTTCGAATTTGCCACATTATTCGGCATTATAGTCGACCAGCTTTTTTTTCCCCTTCTGTCAGGATTACTTTTTCCCTTCCTGCGTTACACTCCCGCTATCTCACACTCACGGAGCTTTGTTGAATGTTTTTTTTTAGCCAATCACAGACAGTAACTTTTTGCGCCTCCGTTTCTAAACCGAAAGTATCCTTTTTTTTTTTAATCTTAACCAATCAGGGGTTAACATTTTGGGCGTTTCCGTTGCTGAGTCCCGACTCCTCAAACTTTCTAGAATATTCTTTGTCCGTTATATGGGTGTACTAATTGTGCAGTTCAGTCGCTTATTCATTTTGTTGTGTTTTCGTGCTTTTCAGTTTCACATTCTTGTATTCAAATTATCCTACTTGGTTGATTTTGTATTTCTGCGTTTTTTACCTTATCGTCAATCATTTACTCCACGTTTATTCTCCCAACCCTAGTTTCTTTGTCGAGGGAGAATTTGATTCTTACATGAGTGCACACATGTGGAGACGGAGACACAATCATTCCATGCAGGATGAAACCTACAAGGAATTTTCGAAAACCGTTATTACCGTGTACCCGCCGGAAAATCGAGACGACCCTGAAAATCAGGTGAGTCAAAAAATTCCTACTTTTAAGCTTCGCGAACTTCAGGCTCCGCCATAAAATCGCCAAGTTTAGCGATTTTTCAAATCTCGCCAAGTGGTTATGCTAAACTGCATTTTCCCTTTTTTTTTTTATTTGGATTCTCATCTTTATATCACTCAAATGTTTCATTCAAACGGTGGCGCCACAGTAGCCGCGTGGTCAAGTATATCAGTTTGAAGACTTTGATGTCACAGTGAGTCCACTTGCTCGAATTCTGATTTAAGTGAAACTCCATGGTCTAGCACGCTAAGGAATGAATTTATTATTTTTTAATTTTGCAAACAAAGCATCGACTATTTCTCACGTACTTTGGTCTCAGGTTAGGGTGAGAACACCAAAATTTTCACACTGATTAAAACTCTTCCAGACCATCTCACCTAGAAGGATATTGAAGTTCAAATTTAAAGCTCTTCACCTAGCTCCACGATATGACCGAATCATTAAGAAGACAAGAATCCACGATTTGACGGAAGCTACGCTGGCCATGATCTCGCAAACATATTTATTTTGCTCCCACAGTAGGATTTGAAACATTTTCTCGGATGATTATTATCACGTCATCACGTTGACGTGATGTAAAGTTAGAAGCAGCGATGGGACTGTTCGTGACGAATAAAGCAATTTTGATACACAGTTAAGTGAAAAAAACATTAATGATCACATATCTCACTCTCCATAATTCTAAGAACACTATTTTGATTATTTGATTCACCGTCTAATTTAACGTATATCAACCCAGCAAAGGGACGAGGTTTAGTGGAATAGGCTTTCGAGGGATTCATTTAATGTTTATTAACGTCGCACATGGTAGGAACTAGAGGTGATTCCGCGAAGAATATCGAACTTTTGAATCTAGTGCTTAGGTCTAAACCTGAACTGTTACATTTCTCCTTTTAACTTCCGTACTTCTCGAAGAGCATTCTCGGAATATCGATAAGATTTAACGTCCTTCATTCCTTTTGCACGGTGCATCTTTATTGGCATCGCGACTCGACGATAACAATACTAGCCGTAAGTCCGCAACCATTGACACTGCTCTACTGTGGATGCGTTTCACAAAAGCAACAAGCTCTATACAATTCGAGATATCTTTTAAAGCTTCTCTTGGAGCAAAGTTAAAAATTTTCTTTTAAGTTTACAAAAATCAAAATATATCACAAATTGTCCCTCATACATTTCATGTTATCAATGAATTGTTATACGTATCAATATGAAATGTCAGTGTACGTATTTATGTATTTCTATTTGAATAACGTGATCTTTTAGGAGGTATTTTAATGTACTTAAAGAATATTTCAAGAGCTGATTGCTGCATAAGTTTTACGAGTTATGTAGCAAAAATGTGTATTATCTCCGCTTGGAATGATATGCACAATTAAGTGTCTCAAGAGGCCCTTAATATACTTTAGTGAATCTAATTTTGATTGGACAACAATTTTTCGATATATTTATGTATTCGACGAATATTCAAAACGTGCATTTGAATATCGCCACATACCCTCGTTGACTTGTTAGTCAAGTTTTCGGACTCGCAATCGACGTTGTTTCCATGATATCGTTCTCCTAAATCCTTTCCCCATTGTATTGGTTGCGTAGTGTGGTTGAAGCAAGTTAAAGCAGTCATGACTCCAAGTCCGTTTCTTCTGGGACGTGTGGAGTTTTGGAGAGTAAGTTGCCAGCCTATGCGTCATGTTCTTTGCCCAACCGGGGCTCAAAATTTAAAAATCTAATTTATAGCAGTCGTAAGATTGTTTCTTACAACTAAATGTTGAATCAATTCTTGCTTATAATATGTGATGGATCTTTTATTAGTAAAAATACCAGATGTAGCTATGCTGCACAGAACAATGCAAAGATATGTTCCAGATGTTCGAAAAAATTGATGAAAGGTAAGAAAAAGATTAGACAAGAAAGTGGGTTTAATACAGAGTCGGATCACAAAGATGAATTTTGTGCATCCCGCGTGTTTACCAAAGACAGAATCCAGAAAAAAAAGAAAAATAATAATTATGGGTTTGGAGGTATAATGCCCAATCCATCCTTAAGAAGACAAGCCCCTGAGATCTACATCGATTATTAAATTTAGAAATCTACATCGATGTGTAAAATAAAATTATACTACGCCTGGTTGGCGAGAACTATAAACAATACGTTACCAGTTTGGCAACGCTATATAATTATATTAAGCCTGGCTGGCAAGAAAAAAACATTACCATAAACAAATTTATACACATATATATCAAATACAAAATAATAATTTTTAAATATATTTTAAAAAAAATAGCACTTTTAAACAAATGCTAACAGTTGCAATCTTACTTCAAGTTTCGTCAGTATTAAATAAAAAAACAAATGAAATTAACCAACAATGAGAATAAAATACAAAAAAAAAAAATTCCAGTTGATGTAATCATATAAACTGTTCTTTTGTTACCAGTAAAAATTGTCTGTTAAAGAAAAAGTTATTTCACTTTGTATGTGAAATTAAATAATTTCGATAAATAAACGTTGAAACACAACAGCTTGAAAGAAAGCCACTCGGAAAAGATGACCCTAATTCTTAAATAAACAAATGCAGCATATGATGTCAGAACAGAACAGAACAGAAAACAGTCCGCAGAAGAAATCAAAATAGCGCTTGAAATTGAATCACTTTCACTACCAGATAATCCTTCGCCTAACAAAGATACCTAATAATACAAGCATAAAAAATATTTTTGAATGTATTAACTTTAAATTCAAATTAATCTTTATTAAACTAATTTTTTAAGTTTAATAAATAACTTTTCGCGTCTCGTCAATAACTTAATGTCACATGTTGCACACACTTTTCTAATCATCTTCATTTCCTTGCATTGACAATTCTAATATTCCATACCAAGCCTCACAACCAGAAAATGAAACACTAATATAAAAGAAAATTTAATGGATAAGTTGTTTATTTTTCAGAACTGTTTTTTCTGGTTTCTAGTTATATATTAAGTTTGATTTCGAAATTCAGATGAACGAAAAGAAAACTAACTGTATTTAAATATATTGGAATGAATAACTTAATTTTCTAATAACTAGTTATATTAATAATATTCAATATTTTCTGTTTGATACATAAAAACGTGATTGCTATTATTAAAGAACTCTTTGCTGTACCTGAATTTGTTTTGTATTCACTTCATTTTCAGTCTGTTGCCAATTTTGATAATTTAAATTTTGTAAAATGATTATCAGGAAAGTTAATGAATTTTACGGTATTTAGGTTATAACGTCGCCGCTAGAAGTAACACGAGGACTGCTGTGAACGGAATTCGTATTATTCAAACTCCTTCGTGTGATTACGACGACACCTGAGCTGGTGCTTCCTCTCTTAACTCCCAAACTCCGCCAATAGGAGGAATTTCATCCTCGAATGAGTGAGTGCAAAGTTTATTGGCGCAAGAGCCATATATAGCTATGCTGCGCAAAACAAGATTAAACTGTGGTCTAGACGTGAAGTTGAAAAAAAAAAGTAAAAATGGTTGAGACAAGAAGGAGGGTCGAAAATAGAGAAGGATCGCTATTGTATCCCGGGAGTGCGTCACTCGTATTTACCAAAGACACTAAACCCCATGGGAAAGAAAAAGATCAGTAAGGTGCCTCAGGGTCGTGATGCCCGTACTTACCTGAAGAAGGCAAGTCCCTGAGGTCCCCTGATATAATCCACAGGGGCAGGGTGCCCGGCTATACTCCCAGACGCTGGATACCCATTTTAGTCGCTTTTTACGACATGCATGAGCTACAGTGAGACTATTCTGTCACCCTAGGTCAATTTCATCCTCGAAAGATTTATCGTAAATCTCTCCCGACTACACTAAGGATCCTAAAAGAACTCGAGTCTTGAGTTTAGTTTTTATTAACGTCGCACTAGGAGCAAGCAACACGAGGGCTATTGGCGACGGACCTCGTAATTTTGAACCACGGTCAAGTGACGAGGACGACACCTGAGCTGGCACCCCCCTCTCCTAACATCCACACCACGCCAACGGGAGGACTTTGGGCCCCGAATAGATTTAACGTGCATCAGCCCCGGCTACACGGCGGGTCTTTGGTGGCCAAGGATCGAACAAGCGACTGAACAAAAACCACCAGCCGCTATCCACGACCTTGACCACTAGGCTACCGCGGCCCCAATTCGAGTCTTGAAACCACGAATAGAGGAAAACCAATTCAAAAAGAACAATATATGCAACTTTTAAACACTTCTTGAGTTATAGATCCGATGTCAAATCATTAATCATGGCTTTGAGTGAGTGAGTGAGTGATTGTAAAGTTTATTGGCGCAAGAGCCAGATATGGCCATGCTGCGCCAAACAAGATTAAACTGTGGTCTAGACGTGAAGTTGAAAAAAAAGGTAAAAATGGTTGATAAGAAGGAGGGTCGAAAATAGAGAGGGATCGCAAGGGTATCCCGGGAGTGCGTCACCCGTGTTTACAAAAGACAGTAAACCCCATGGGAAAGAAAAAAAGATCACTAAGGTGCCTCGGGGTCATGATGCCCGTACTTACCTGAAGAAGGCAAGTCCCTGAGGTCCCCTGATATAATCCCCAGGGGCAGGGTGCCTAGCTATACCCCCAGACGCTGGGTACCCATTTTAGTCGCCTTTTACGACATGCATGAGCTACAGTGAGACTATTCTGTCATCCCCGGTCACCACACGGGTCAATCATGGCTTTGAGGTCGTCAGCTTCGATTGAGCGAGACAAGAATAGTAATCGAAATGATAATTGTTTCGTGTATTAGGCATTGTATAGGAGAACTGATATCTTATATGCAAGGCTTTCAGTTTTGTAAATTTATGACGTAAAATGATGTACTTTTCTGAAAAGAATATTTTTTTTAAAGTAAGAGGTTTTAGGGCCTTTCATCATCATTTTTGTTTGAATAATGCTCTCGACAATTATTGCACAAAACCTTTGAATATAAATTAGATTCTGCGGTATATGACGCCGTTTCTTATTGCCCAAGTGCCAGAGATAGTCATACTGTGCCAAACATGATAATTAAAAAAAACTACGAAATCTAAAATATTTATGAAAGATTAAATATAATGAAGTCACTCCTAATAGAATGGATGAAAAATTAAGTTTGTATAAATTTATATGATTGAGGCTACGGAGAAACGAGTAGGAAAAGCAAATTGTAAATAAAAGCATTAAACAAAATCTCTAAAAAACGATTTAATGTTTCCTTTAATTTTGAATTAGTAGAATTCTTGATTTGGTCCATAGATTCCATGAGCCTAGGATCACCAGCATTGTATAGAATAAAATTTTAATTCAATCATGCTTGTCGATTTTAATCATCAATTCGAACTTTACATTTTAGAAAAAAATAAGCAATGACTCAAAATACTTTTATTTTCAATATGTCTTCATCATTGTGCGATGCGTTCTGAAAAAGCGGAAATATAGTTTTAGGATACCATGAATATTGGAGGACATATTGCTTGTAAAGTTTTCCAAGTTAAAAGAATTTTATTTTTAAAAGAAAACTTCAGTTTTACAAATAAATTTAGGACTTACATCATTTAAAACACTGTTCAAAGCAAAAGGAAAAACATTATGCTATGTCGGGTTTTATATACGTTAAATGTAGCAAAGGGAGTATTAAAAGAAATATTTTCAACTGAATGAAAAAAAACTATGATTTCTAAATATATCATTAAAGAATTTGACTATTTAACTTCTTTGATTCATGAAAGATTTAATAAATTACATAATTATTTTTATTGTAACTTTTTCTGTATTTTTCATCAGCGCTATAAATACAATTGACATGTCACAGAAATGATTCAAGATATTTTTTGAAACATCTTTGAGTTATATTTCTTACATTGCAAGAAATCATGAATCCAATAAATTCCATAAGAAAGCATCTTATTTATTACTTTTATTTACCGACATCGATTTACTGCTATTTACACTATATACACATTACGCAGCCGGAACTGGTCTACGTTAAAAATGTCGAGGCGTGAGTGAGTGAATGGAAATTTATTGGCGCAAGAGAGAACCAGATATGGCTATGGTGCGCCAAACAAGATTTAACTGTGCACTTGACGAGAAAAAAACAACCGAATTATTTGATAAGAAGGATGGCCGAAGATACAGAAAGATACCCAAGTTACATCAAGAGGCGTCACTTTTGTTTACCGAAGACAGTAAACACCAAAAGAAAAGATCATTACGGTACCTCGGGACCATGATGTCCGTATTACCTAAGGAAGTCAAACCCCGAGGTCCACTGATATAATCCCAAACTCTAGACTGCACGGCTATATCCCAGACACTCGGTATCCATTTTAGTCGCCTCCTAAAATATGTATGAGCAACAGTGGGACTATTCACGGTATCCACACGGGTCAAATCTGTCGAGGCACAAATTCCACATTATGGTGAGGTACAAAAATTCAAAACCGTGTGTCTGCTCCGGTTCTTGTCATATGTTCCACGTTCAAAATTACGAGTTCCGTCGTGAATAGTCCTATTTTTGATTTGAGTGCAACGCTAATAAATATAATCAATAAACCCTTCCTGTTTATTTCCATCACGTAACGTGATTAAGTGACAGGAATGCTATGGGAAGAGGACTTCATTCAAGAATCGAGGGCGACACCACATAGAACAGAAACACTGCTCCTGATCTCCACACCACGGAAGCTCTTGAAGGGCAGAATCCCTGAACGTGTATCAGCCCCACTTGAGACAATGACTGCAGTGGAATCGGAGCAAGAACTTTTGTTTCGACAGAAAAACTGTCACATCGAAAATGCTGCCACGACCACCAGGCTACCGAGGCCGAAACATATTTATTTGAACACCACACATTAATTCTTCATAGTTTTAAAAATGTTTAACTCAAATTAAAAATGAAAGAAAAAAAGGATTTTAGAAATTTTTCGATTTTATTTTAATACAGATAGCACAATTCACCGTCTGTATTTATAAATCAAATCAGTTCTCTTGAATTATCCCATTGTTTCGATGGAATTTATATTCTTCTTGTCTTCTCTCTCTTTATAAATTTTTGGAAATCATTTGAATCAAAAAGGTAATGGGGAATTAAGCACATAATTTACTCTATCAAGCACATCTTGTTTCTTCTCGAAACTGCTATGATAAGAAGGAAATTCATCCCAAAAGATTTTAAGAATATTTGCATACTCATAGTCTTTCCATCCACATTCTAATTTATGAAGAAGTCCGACTATTAGAAACATAAATATTTCTTTATCCAAACGAGTTTTGAAGCGGTTTACCACATCTAAAAATTTAGATTGTAAAGGCCAATTTAAAAAGGAATCAAATATTTGGAGCATTTGGTTCCTTGTTAAGCGTGTAATGACGTTATTCAATTCATCAGCGTGGAATTGATGGAGGCAAAAATATACATCGAAGGAACGTAACAATTTAAATTCTAGACAGGTAGCAATACACATGTATCTGATTTCGCGGCCTCGTAGTCTTGTAAAAAAATATGGTACACCATTGTAATTTCGAAGAAAGAATTCATCTTCCGTAATGTTACGAGATATTTGTTCCCAATCTAGTGCTTCATTGTTTACCAACGCTCTATACCAGTGTCGCATAGATACGGACCTCTCCCATTTTCTACGAATCACCTGCTGATCATTGGAAGACATGTTTCTATATAGTCTTTGAGCATCTTCTTCGAAATAATATTTACAAGCAACATACAATCGCGGACTCATTTGAGATTTTTCATTCCGAATCAAATTTCGAGCACTTTCAAATCGATCTATGATCCCAATTGAACGCCATGACAATACATTTCGTACATCAAAATTGTTGCGATATTTCAAAATTCGATTCATACGTGAATAAAACCATATTTTAATTTCTAACCCTAATTCTGAAACTATATGTACTAATTTAATTTGGATATTAGTTGGTAGAGGAAGGTGAATCTGCTGCTTACTGGAGCTTGTCGATTCAGATGCAATACGTTTAAATTTCGATTCAAAAGCTGGTATACGAATTGCAGAAACCTTCTCTTTTATTTGTTCCATTGTAAAATAATTGTGTAGAATAGTTTCCGAGTCAAATGTGTATAAAATACCCCGTGCAGATCTTGCATATGCTAAGAATTGAAGAGTAGGCCAGAAGTAAATATTCATTATCCGTAAATATACAGAGTCCTTCAAAAAGGATAATGTCTTCTCTTGAAAATATAAAATACAGATGTTATTTCGGCACTTGTATTTTCTATTAAGTTGTACGAGGCTAAAATAAAAAATATATATATATTAACTATTTTAAGAGATAAAGAAAATATTTTATGAAATCAAATAGTTCAACTTTTAGTAAATTTTGTTTTTCTAGAGCAAAGAGTCTTATAATCATTTACAAATTAATTGATAATATTAAGTTTTAATGAGGATGTAAATTGCCAAATGTTTTCCCCTTTTTATTCAATTGTCATAAATTAAAAGACTTAATTTCAGATTTATATTGTGTCAGTGTTAATTATTACACTGTGTCAGTGTTAATTAGCGTAATACTTTATGATTAGAAAAAGGTTTCAATATTTTAAAATGTGAATAAATTATTTTTTTCACATGAAAATCCTAGTCCGACGAGTAAGAATATTCCTCACCAGATTAATTTTTGTAATTAGATAATATTTGAAAACGATTACATGCCTTACAAAGATACATGCTTTTTTTTATAGCATTCATGGGCAATGTGTTTATTTACAAACATTTAAGTTTTATTTTTATACAAATATGACAATATTTGGGACATATTTCGTTACTTTTCAATCTTCAAGATAATTATTTCGTTTTATTACCCTATTTTATTAAAAAAAAAATGCAGTCAATATCAACATAAAAAATGTTTGAATGCATTCAGTTAAGAATGTAAACCACTCCTTATCACAAGTTTAAATTTATCTGTAAGAATCGAGGAATTTAGTTTTGCAAATCTCGTTATATCTTATTATGGTGACATATTTTTCTAATAAATTATACCAGATTGAGTTTGGCAGTTCTAATGTTGTAAACAAAGTTCAAAATAAGAAATTAAGGAGTTAATATTAAAAAAAGTTTTTAGGTAAGCCCTGTTTATTTATAATCACTCTTTATTCACCAGTTATAGAAAAAAAGATTTTGAAATTAATTTTCAGAAGAAAAAAAAAAATTATTATAAAATATTTCTATTTTAATTCATAACTTACTTCAAAAGCAGCAAATCATATAAAACTATTAAATCTTTCCTGCATGCTGTTTAATACGTAAAAATATGAATTTAAAAAAATTTAGAAGATGCTCTGACGTAAATGCAGTTTTAATGCAGACTTCGTCATTAATCTGATGCCAAATTTTTATTCCAAAGTTTTAGTGATAATATCTAAACATTACCGATATTTCTGGAAACTCAGTTAAATAATTTATTCACTTAAATATTTTTTAGAAAACATGAATTAAAAACATATGCAATATGTATACTTTGCTAAATTTGAAAATTAAACTAAAATATTTCAATTAAAGAAATTTTATGAGACTTTCGGGACTTTTAATTATTTTAATACGTATCAAATCTTACCTTAAATTAAGTTACAAGATCTTTTGTCTTCTAATCGATTGATCATGATTCCGATTTCTGTAACCAACATAAACAGTGAATAAAACAACATTAAAGTTCGTGACAGGTGAATGAGAGAATGTAAAGCCAGATGTGGCTATTCGGCACCAAAAAAGATTTAACTTTGGTTTATACGTGAAACAATTGATAAAAAAAATATATGTTTGACAAGAAGCAGGGACGAAAACAGAGAAGATCGCTAGGCCAACTCTTTGGTGCGTGAAATGTATTTGTCAAAGGCAGTAAACCTCATGGTCATCAAAATGATCACTACGGTGCCTTTTGCTCAGGATGACCGTCTTTACTAAAAATGGCAAGTCGCTGAGTTTCCGTGATATAATATCCAGGGGCAGGGTGTCTGGCCCCATGCACGCAAACGTTTTGTACTCATTTTATTTATCACTTACGACATGCGAGAGCTACACTGAAACTATTCTGTCCTTTCCGGTCACCACATGGGTCAAGTTCGTCTCGAGCAAATAAATTTTGAAAATAAACTGAAAAGCGCCATTTAGGATTAGACAGTAAATTCTCTACTTTTTACAGCATGCCACATCCGTGAGTTAATTGTTATTTTGACACCACCATAATTTTTTTTTTGGTTGGAATGCAATTTAGCGTAAACACCCCTTGGCGACAGGAATTGTTTGGCGATATTTTGCCAACTGTGGCTACCATGCTTTCTCTCCACTGCGGTGGCTTTAGCAGTGGCAACCGTTTCGAATAAGGCATGATACATGATTTTTGATTTTCAATAACGAGCTTTTTTTTATATATATATTTATACCTTTTTCTAACCATTTTATTTTAACTTTTGTTGCTTTATGCGGGTCTACACTTTCGTATTTGCCACACGAATTCGGATTGCAGATCACCTGATATTTTTCGTTAAGCAATCCTCTGATCATGTTTTTTTCACTTTTGTTGCTTTCGCCAGGGCTAACGTTTTGAATTTGCCACACGAATACGGATTACATGATTTTTTTTTTTTTTTTCGTTATACAAGGCTCTGATCATGTTTTTTTCACTTCTTTCGCTTTCGCCGGGATTACTCTTTCGAATTTGCCTCATTATTCGGCATTACCGTCGACCGACTTTTTTTTCCCCTTCTGTCAGGATTAATTTTTCCCTCGCTGCGTTACATCCCCGCAATATCACACTCACGGAGCTTTGTTGGATGTTTTTTTTTTTTTTAGCCAATCACAGACAATAACTTTTTGCGCCACCATTTCTAAACCGAAACTTTCTTTTTTTTTTTTTTTTTTTTTAATCTTAACCATTCAGAGGTTAACATTTTGGGCGTTTCCGTTGCTGAGTGCCGACTTCTCAGACTTTCTACAATATTCTTTGTCCGTTATACGGGTGTACTAATTGTGCAGTTCAGTCGCTTATTCATTTTGCTGTGTTTTCAGCTTCACGTTCTTATCGTTCTTGTATTCAAATTCTCCTGTTTGGTTTCTGCGTTTTTTACCTTATCAAAATCATTTACTCCACGTTTATTCTCCCAAACCCAGTTTCTTTGTCGAGGGAGAATTTGATTCTTACATGAGTGCATACATGTGGAGACGGAGACACAATCATTCCATGCAGGATGAAACCTACAAGGAATTTTCGAAAACCGTTATTACCGTGTACCCGCCGGAAAATCGAGACGACCCTGAAAATTAGGTGAGTCAAGAAATTCCTACTTTTAAGCTTCGCGAACTTCAGGCTCCGCCATAAAATCGCCAAGTTTATTGATTTTTCAAATCTCGCCAAGTGGTTATGCTAACCTGCATTTTCCCTTTTTTTTATTTTGATTCTCAACTTTATATCACTCAAAAATTTCATTCAAACGGCGGCGCCACAGTAGCCGCGTGGTCATATACATCAGTTTGAAGACTTTGGTGTCACAGTTAGTCCACTTGCTCGAATTCTGATTTCAGAGAAACTCCATGGTCTAGCAAGTTAAGGAATGAATTGATTATTTTTTTAATTTCGCAAACAAAGCATCGACTCTTTCTCGCGAACCTTGGTCTCGGGATAGACTGATAACACAAAAACCTTCACACTGATTAAAAATGTCTTAGACCATCCCATTGAGAGGACATTGAAGTTCAAATTTAAAATTCTTCAGCTACGCTACACGATATGACGCAATCATTAATTCGACAAGAATCCACGATTTGAAGGAAGCTAGGCTGGCCATGATCTCGTGAACATATATATTTTGCTCCCATGGTAGGATTTGGAACATTTTCTCTTATGATTAGTACACGTCATCACGTTGTCGTGATGTACAGTTAGAAGCCGCGATGGGACTGTTCGTGACGAATAAAGCAATTTTGATACACGGTAAAGTGAAAAAAAAATACATTAATGATCACATATCTCACTCTCCATAATTCCAAGAACACCAACTTGATTATTTGATTCACCGTTAAATTTAACGTATATCAACCCAGAAAAGGAATGAGGTTTAGTGGAATAGGCTTTCGAGGGATTCATTTAATGTTTATTAACGTCGCACATGGTAGGAACTAGAGGTGATTTCGCGAAGAATATCGAACTTTTGAATCTAGTGCTTAGGTCTAAACCTGAACTGTTACATTTGTCTTTCTAACTTCCGTACTTCTCGAAGATCATTCTCGGGATATCGATAAGATTTAACGTGCTTCATTCCTTTTGCACGGTGCATCTTTATTGGCATCGCGACTCGACGATAACAATGCTAGCCGTAAGTCCGCAACCATTGACACTGCTCTACTGTGGATGCGTTTCACAAAAGCAACAAGTTCTATACAATTCGAGATATCTTTTAAAGCTTCTCTTGGAGCAAAGTTAAAAATTTTCTTTTAAGTTTACAAAAATCAAAATATATTACAAATTGTTCCTCATACGTTTCATGTTATCAATGAATTGTTATACGTAGCAATATGAAATGTCAGTGTACGTATTTATGTATTTCTATTTTAATAAGACCCATGTGGTGACCGGGGATGACAGAATAGTCTCACTGTAGCTCATGCATGTCGTAAAAGGCGACTAAAATGGGTACCCAGCGTCTGGGGGTGTAGCCAGGCAACCTGCCCCTGGGGATTATATCAGGGGACCTCAGGGACTTGCCTTCTTCAGGTAAGTACGGGCATCACGACCCTGAGGCACCTTACTGATTTTTTCTTTCCCATGGGGTTTATTGTCTTTGGTAAACACGGGTGACGCACTCCCAGGATACCCTAGCCATCCTTCTCTATTTTCGATCCTCCTTCTCGTCAACCATTTTTATTTATTTGGTGAGGGAGCTCCCGAGTGTCCTTCCTGCCATGTCCCTTACACGATCACATTTTAATTATGTGTCCTGTTTTTAATCATCATCGCCGAATTTTTTTTCAATCATCTCTTTTAAACCTATCTGACTTGGTGGGGGAAACCCCCCACCATAACTTATTTGCATTTTTAAGATATATTGGCCTTTTACACCAAATTTGAATTTTAAACTTTTAACGTTTATTTATACTTTATATGAATTCCTGTCTATGAATTGCAAATTTTAATTCATTATAACAAATGTTTGGCGCAGCATAGCTTACATTGGCTCTTGCGCCATTAAAATCTACTATCACTCACTCACTCACTCTCACAGTGAACCATTTTTACCTTTTTTTTTCCAACTTCAGGTCTACACCACAGTTTAATCTTGTTTGGCGCAGCATAGCCATATCTGGCTCTTGCGCCAATAAACTTTACATTCACTTACTCACTCATTCTATTTTAATAACTTCAGGAGTGATCTTTCAGGAGGTATTTTAATGTTATTAAAGAATATTTCAACAATTGATTGCTGCATAAGTTTTACGAGTTATGTAGCAAAAATGTGTATTATCTCCCCTTGGAATGATATTTACAATTAGGTGTCTCAAGAGGCTCTTAATATACTTTAGTGAATCTAATTTTGATTGGACGAAAATTTTTCGATATATTTATGTATTCGACGAATATTCAAAACGTGCATTTGAATATCGCCACATACCCTCGTTGACTTGTTAGTCAAGTTTTCGGACTCGCAATCGACGTTGTTTCCATGATATCGTTCTCCTAATTCCTCTCGCTATTGTACTGGTTGCGTAGTGTGGTTGAAGCAAGTTAAAACAGTCATGACTCCAAGTCCGTTTCTTCTGGGACGTGTGGAGTTTTGGAGAGGAATGTGCCAGCCCATGCGTCATGTTCTTTGCCCAACCGGGGCTCAAAATTTAAAAATCTAATTTATAGTAGTCGTAAGATTGTTTATACAACTAAATGTTGAATCAATTCTTGCTCATAATATGTGATGGATTTTTTATTAGTGCAAATACCAGATGTAGCTATGCTGCACCGAACAATGCAAAGATATGTTCCAGATGTTCGAAAAAAATGATGAAAGGTAACTAAGAAAAAGGTTCAACAAGAAGGAGTGCTTAATACAGAGACGGATAAGAAAGGTGAATTTTGTGCATCCTGCGTGTTTACCCAAGACAGAATCCAGAAAAAAAGAAAAAAGATAATTAGGGGTTTTGGGGAATAATGCCCAATCCATCCTTAAGAAGACAAGCTCCTGAGATCCCCTAATATTCTCCCCAGAGTCAAGGCCTCCGTTTATACACCCAGTCACTGGATATCTCTTTTAGTGGCCTCCTACGTGACAAACATGAGCTACTCTGGGACGGTTATTTCACATCCGGTCTCCGCAAGGGTAAAGGGCCGCGGTAGCCTAGTGGTCAAGGTCGTGGACTAGCGGCCAGCAGTTTTCGTTCAGTTGCGGGTTCGATCCTTGGCCGCCAAAGACCTGCCGTGTAGCCGGGGCTGATGCACGTTAAATCTGTATGGGGCCCAAATTCCTCCCGTTGGCGTGGTGTGGATGTTAGGAGAGGGGGTGCCAGCTCAGGTGTCGTCCTCGTCACTTGACCGTGGTTCAAACTTACGAGGTCCGTCGCCAATAGCCCTCTTGTTGCTTCTAGTGCGACGTTAATAAAAACTAAACTAAACTATCCACAAGTGTAAAGTTCTAACCAAATGATCACCAATTATTATAATTCAAATTAAAAAGTGACATATTTCGGAATTTAAGAAAATGTGTCATGGAGAATTATACGTATAGAAAGGGTTATCTTAAAGTTTAATTTTGACTACGAAAAGAACAAGATATAGGAGAGAAACTTTAATTCTACGAATTAATTGATTGGTGTGTAACTGAAACGTATTTAATCTCTGGTTGGTTGTTTGAGGAAATGTTATTGGAGTTTGAGATATGAAAGCAAAAACTATCCCTCCAAAATCCTATCTCTCCTGGGAGTTTTTTTTTATATATTGTATTATTAAATATAGAAATATTAAATGCACAAAACTGTAGCACTTAACCACCAATTAAAATTGGTGCACGTTATGAGGAAGAAAAAAAACTTTAAAATTCCTTGTATAACAAATGTTTTGGGATCTAAATTTGTCCAAAGTTTAAAGTCAAACCTCAAGAACTGCTATGTAGGATAAATAGTTCAAAAGACGAGGCAGAAATTCTCAATTGAAATAGTTTGATATAATGGTACAGTATATTCTAAAAATATGACTTTATTAATTGACTGCGTAGATGATCTCTTTTCTTTGGAAAAATTAAAAAAAAAAATTCTACATGATATTGATGCATATTTACCGTACTATTTATATGAAACAGCAGTGTTTATAAATGATTTTTGAAACAACCTGCCTTAATCTGTAGGAGTAAGAAAATTATACTTTTTTAATATTCTCGTTCGGAAAATTGTGAATGTTTTGATTTAAATGTCTGATATGTATGTTTCTGATATTCAGAATAAAACTTTCGAAAATATGATTTTATGCATTCTGAGTGCATCGTTTATTCTGAGTTATTTTAACGTCTCACTTGAAGCTGCATGAGGGCTATTGCCAACGAACCTCGTAATTTTGAAACACAAGCAAACGTTTATTAACATATATAAGCAATTCAAACATTTTCAATGATATTTGAAAGATCGTAACATAAATTTAATTTCAATAATAATTTGTTTTCTTATTGAAAGTTCTTTATTTTAAAAGGATGTAGAATTTACTTAAAAAAGGTATTTATTATGCTAAACAATTGTAATAATTTATTAAGAATTTCATGTATATATATCAGATATTTTGAATATGCCCAAACAGTTGTCCCATGACATTTCTTGATGAATGTTAAAAAGGGTTTTAACTATTCAAAATTCACATTTCCTTTTGATAACATTTGTAATTTTTTAATTTGCTTGTACTCAAATATAATTCATAAACAATATATGAAGACTTAAAAAATTTAATTCTGTATTTCAGCTTTCCCAAGTTACTAATTAGATAATTGTGGACATGATAAACCTCTATTCAGTAATAAACTATTTCTTTCCTAGAGGTCTTAATATTTTTAGTAAGTACGGGGGATACTTACAAGTTAAAAACTTAATAATTTAACTGTATTTCAATCCAACTTTTCAACGAAATTTTACCTTCCCTCCATTTTTACAAATTTTCTTGTAAAAGAGTGTCGCACTAAAAGAGGCCTTGCTTTCATTGTTAGAAAAGAAAGGCCTCTTAATGTCGGAACTCTAAATTTTTAACAATACTGAAGATAAGGTGAAGAACCTAAAAAAATTGTTCACTTCACACATATCTTCGATGCGATTCTAGTGTTAGGACCGGTAGACTTTTAACGGAGCTGAAAGATGAAAACCTGAATTGTGGCGATCCCTATTCTACGGGGACACACAATATGACCATCGCAGTATTGCGCATAAAGTACAATAACGTTCCTTAGGATGGACTGAAGCGATTGCAAACAGACTTTTATTAATTGCAATCATCCCTAAGTAGCACTATGAGAAATGTTGTGGATAATCAGGAAAAATATCATTGAAATATCCAAATTTCCTTTGTCAATATAGGCATATAACAAAATAAACAAAAGACATAAGCTGTGTAGCTTGTTCGTGATGTATAATTTGGAATATTTTTGTTTCTTACGATATTGTTCCGGAAATAATCTCTCCTTCATTTACCACAAAGTATTTAAAGGGAATTTATTTCTTTAATATGAAAGAAAGAGAGTATCCTCTATTTTTTTAACGTATTTTCAACTATATAGTTTAATTACTAGTTCAAAAATTATATTAATTATACAGTAAGGTTTAATTAATATCCATCACATTTTAGTTCTTGGAAAATGATTTCGAATAAATTATTTTATATAAAAATGTTTTCTATGAATGCATAACGTTTGATTATGCTGCTATTCAGAAAAGATTTCTATTTTTATGTGCACTTATTCCCAACGACTAAAAGTATTTCTTAAAATCGTACTTAGAAGCAATATTAGGTATTTTGACGACTGATCCCAAAATTTTAATTCTCGTACAAATGAGGAAAAAGACACCCGGGATAAATCCACCTTTCACTCTTTGAATTTTAACAACAAAACAATTAGCGGACTAGCAGTCCCGACAGATTTTTGTGCATCTGTTCTCTAAGGTGAGGATATTTTTGGAAATGATCCTATGATATAACGAAAACAATGCCAGTGATAAATTACCAAACATAATCAAGACAGTGCCACTATAGCGCTTTAAATTCCTAGGCAAAGTACAATGCGAACAACACAAAACTAAACAATAAAAAACCTTATTTATCCCTGGAAGTAATTCATACATGACAGATTGCTTACCTAATTCGAATAGGGTGGTGGTTGCCTAGTGGTCAAGGTCGCGGAATAGCGGCCGGCGGACTTCATTCAATCGCGGGTTCGATCCTTGTCCGCAAAAAAAAAACCGCCGTGTAGCCGAGGTTGATGCACGTTAAATCTGTTCGGTACACAAATTCCTCCAGTTGGCGTGGTGTGGATGTAAGGAAAGGGAGTGCCAGCTCAGGTGATGTCGTTGTCACTTGACCTTGGTTCAAAATTACGAGGTCCGTCACCATTAGCCCTCGTGTTGCTTCTAGTGCGACGTTAATGAAAACTAAACTAAAACCTATTTTGAATCGTTTAAAATTTGTAGTTACTCTCAGAGCTTAATATAATCTAGGATGTACTCCATTGTACACAAATTTATAGTTCACTAATAATTTCAAGAAAAAAAAAACCTAGAAAATTTGATATCCTACAGCATCACTTTTATAAACTTACCGATTCCTTTAACATAAAAATTATACACGGAACCCGCTAAATTTGAAAATTTCTTAGAAGTTTTCCATACTGGTAATCTTTCCCATGCAAATTTTCTTTCTACAGTTAATGCTAAAACTATAAAGTCGCGAAAAGATTTTATGTTATACATTTTGAATCTACAAACTCCATTTAGCAGCATTATTTGAATTAGCAATCATAAAAACATGTTCCGCACTTGTCCTTTCTCCTTGATTTGTAACAGGCAATGGTCTCAATCCAAATGACGTAATATTCATACTTAAACAAGGAAAAAAGGCGGATATCGGGTACCTCATGTGGTGGTGTTAAAATATTTTTCATAAAAATAATTTGTGTTAAAATAGAATCTGTCCCTACAATAAGTGGTAAATGTGCCGAAACCATCGAAAATGACTTTCCAACACTTCCAAATGATGGATAGTACGTCTTTTATATCTAATAAAGAAGGGCCGCGGTAGCCTAGTGGTCAAGGTCGTGGACACGGGGCCGGCAGTTTTCGTTCAGTCGCGGGTTCGATTTTTGGCGTCCAAAGACCCGCCGTGTAGCCGGGGCTCATGCACGTTAAATCTGTTCGGGGCCCTAAGTCCTCCCGTTTGCGTGGCGTGGAGTGGTTGTTAGGAGAGGGGGGTGCCAGCTCAGGTGTCGTCCTCGTCCCTTGACCGTGGTTCAAAATTACGAGGTCCGTCGCCAATAGCTCTCGTGTTGCTTCTAGTCCGACGTTAATAAAAACTAAACTAAACTAAAAATCTAATAAAGAAAGAGATGCATCAATGTATGGCACCTCTTGTTTTGATGATATATCAAATAGTTCAGTGTGAATTCGTAATTTAGTTTTAAAATGTGATAATTAAGCCAAATACAGCATAATGTGATATTCTAACTTTTTCGAGCAGTATTGCTCACATTTGGCTATAAGATTGACTTTTACAAGTCCCGCACTTAAAATCAAGTCAAATGTTACAGAGGACATAACTCGAAGTGTTCAAACTTATTGAGGTGAAGAGTAAAAGAGCGAATGAAACTAAACCATTGGGAGGACTTTCGGCCCCAACACAGATAACGTGTAACCGCCTCGTCTACACGGCGGGCAATGCACTTATAGTCAAGGCCCAAACTCGCGACTATACGTAAATCAACGGCAGAGAGTCCGCGTACATGGCCACCAGGCTACCGAAACACCCTTCAATAGCGAAAGATTAACAAAAGCGATACACATTGCCATATGCATAATTTAATCCATGTTTATGATAATGGAAAGGATATATTTAAAAATATAATTTTCCGATGTTGTGAGTGAGTGAATGTAAAGTTTATTGACTCAAGAGTCAGATGTGGGTATGCTGCGTCAAACAAAATTTAATTATTGCCTAGACCTGAGAAAATTGGTTGATAAGAAGGATGGTCGAAAATAGAGAAAGATTGTTAGAGTGTACCGGTAGAGCCTAACCCGTGTTTACCAAACATAATAAACCCGAATGGAAAGAAAAAGATCACTCAGGTGCCTTGTGGTCATGATGCCCGTACTGATCTGAAGATAAGTCCCTGAAAACCCCAATTTAATCCCCAGGGACAAAGTGCCGGCTATAACTCGAGTGAGTGAATGACTGTAGGGTTTAATTGCGCATGTGCCAAAATAGGCTATGATGCTTGTTTAAATCGATTAGAAAGAAATGACCTTAGAAATACGAGATTAACACAAAAAGACATACAAAAGATAAAAAGTTAAAATTCAAATGTTGTGTGAAAGGCTAATATGTCATAAAAAATGGTGGGTATTTCCCTCACCAAGTCAGATAAGTTTAAAACTGATGAATGAAAAAAGTCCGGTGATGATGTTCAAACACCGGGCATTCATATAAAATATGATGAATAGAGTAAGGGACATGACATGAAGTACATTCGGAAGCAACCTCCCCAAACAAAAGATGTTTGTGAGTAAATCGAATATGTCCAACGCGAAGACGAGGCAATCTGACATCCGATCTTCGAATTGGAAAAACAGGCCATTCTCCAATAATTGGCTTCACCGAGTGTAATTTGCTATTAGCCTCAAACTCCACTAAATGTGAGTAAATCAAGTACTAAATTGTGATGTCGTATGTCCTCAAGTGGGGCTGCGAGCTGCAGAGGATTCGTTGCCGAACGTACGTGTAGCCTATTCCGCTTGTTAATTGCCGAAAGTATTTACATGATTAGGTATCCAGCAGAATTTTATAATACAACCCTTACATATAGATGGAAACGAATGTCAGCATTGTCAACCACAATAAGATGACTGCGATCGTCAAGGTGCACCAATGTTTCCTGGACGCTCCTGCTGTCAGTATAAATTACGAACTTTCGGAAAATAGACATCTCAACTAATCTGAGGACACAGTAAACGGCGACAGCTTGGGCAGTGTAGACACTTCAGAAATAGTAGAGCCGCTAACTGTGCCTGATATCAATTGAAACGACACCACTGCCGACATTAACAGTTCCTTTCCCTCCGTCCATATAAATTGGAATAAAATCCATATACTGATGGCGATAGAAGGCGAAGATTCTCTGGAAAAGAAACGAACATGTGGTGCTCTTGTATGAAACAAAGAGGTTATGTTATACAACACTGGTCATATTCCAAGCAGGAATTTTAATAAAATTTCGCAGTTGAATATACAAGTCATGTAGGCGGAGTTCCACAAGGCTATACCCCCAGAGTCTGGATACCTATTTTAGTCGCATCTTACGCCTCTCATGAGCTAAAGTGGGAGTGACTGAGTGAATGTGAAAGCTATTGCATCAAAGGGCCAGATGTATCTATGTTACGTAAAAAATATCTAACTATCGCCTAGGCGTGAAGAAATTGAAAAAGGACAAAAATTGGTTGATAAGAAGAAGGGTAGAAAATAGAGAAGGATAACTAGTGTAAATTTTCGAAAGGAATGAAAATAATTACTATGGAAATAGAAAAATATGCTAGAGTTTGTCAGTGTATTTCTCCGATTAATGCAAGATCCAAGCGATTCCCGAATAATTTGTTTCATTAGAAATTTTTCAGTAATTTTCAAAGGAGTTAGAAATTCCTTTGAAAAGCTCAGAAAATAGTACTGCACATATTTTAAAATATATAATCATTTATTTATAACGTATCTTCCACAGAAATCATAAATTCACTAAATTCTGTGAAAAACATATTTCGTTCCTTTTTAATTATTGCTCAATCATGTCAAAATTAGAAGCAACATACATAAGTGCTTTTGGTAAAGGGCCTGTGACATGAGCCACTTCCTTTAGACATGAAGACTTGTAAGATCTAACGTACATCAGCCGCACTTTATGGGCGGATTTAGTAGTATCAGGAATCAGACATATCACTCGACGGAGAAAAATGTCAGAGAGTTCGGAATCATCAATGCTGCTCAACCTAACCGAAATTAAATTTTGTAAACAACATAAATTGCTGAAAGATCCCCCAAATTAATAATGCATCCCTAATGTATAAATATAAAAATAAAACGAGCAGGCAATTGTTAGAATATTAATAATTATCTTTTTATTAATACAGATTTAAAAGTCCAATGTCAGTATTTCTAGCTCTAACAAGTTATGGTTGAATACGCCAAGGATTGAAACTTTCTAGGATAGTACGCACCTCTCCATCTGCCTCATTTATCTCCTTTTCATACTCATTGCTTATAAAGGTTTGGAAATCTCGCACATTAAAAGGAACGGGAGCATTAAGCACGTATTTTACAATTTTGTTAAGAGTTCCGTGTTTCTCAAAAAAACCTGCTATACTCTGAAGACAATTCCTTCCAAAATGGTTTAAGAAAATCTTCATATTCGTAATCTTTCCATCCATATTCTAGTTTATCCATTAACACGCATATTAAAGAAAGAAATATTTCTCCATTAATATGAGTTTTAAAACCTTTTACCATATTTAGAAAAACAATTTGCAAGGCTCACTGTAAGAAATATGCAAATACTTCATGCATTGTGTCCTTTGTTAAGCGTGTAAATACGTCATTTAATTCATCAGCTTACAATTGTTAAAGACTAAAATATAAGTCAAGCGGACGTAATAATTCGAAGTTTCTACCAGTAGCGATACACTCGTATCTGATTTCTCGGTCTCGTAGTCTTATCAAGAAGTAAGGTATACCCTTGCGATTATTGGAGTTTTTTTTAAGGTATATAAAGAATTCATATACCTTAGCATTAATAGTGATTTGCTCGCTTTCTAGTGCAATACGGTTCTCCAACGCTCTCAGCCAGTGTTGCTTATATTCATCATTGCACCATTTCACACGAATTTGCAATCGATCACGTTTTGACATTTTCGTCCATAACTTTTTAGCATCTTCTTCGAAATAGTATTCACAAGCAAAGAGGAAGCGATGTTTGGTGTTCAAGATTTCATTCCGAATAAAAACATGAGCAGTTTTTATTGTATCTATGACTCCAGTTGAAATCCATGAAAATATATTCCGTACAGTAAAATAGTTTTCAGATGTTATAATACTGTCTTCGTTAATGAAATACCATTTATAAATTTCTACCCATAATTTCAAAGCTATATGTACCAACTTTGATTAGATTTTCGGAGGTAGAGGTAGGTGACTCTGATGGTCAGTGGAATTTTTCGGATCAGATACAATATGTGTAAGCCTCGATTAAAACGCAGGAAAATGATTTGTTGAAATCTTCTCTTTTACTTGTTCTACATTAGAAACACCGTGTTGTAGAGTATCCTGGTCAAATGTGTGTAAAATCGAGAAGAAAATAGAATGATATACTTCTATGGTATATTCAAAAAATAATTATCCATCGAAACAGTTACATGCAATATTTTCTGTAGCATGTGTAAAAATTTTTAAGCATGTATTGTTTTGCAGAGACTGTTATTATTCTCACAGATTATTATATGGAACCTATAAATAATAGTCTGTACTGTATTGTAGACTATTAATAAAAATGACTTGTTTTCAGGACATCACATTTATTTGCGAACATCTTTTCAAACATAAATTAGATACACAATTTCCAAACGCACAATTTTTCAACGTTCGTCTTTACATCTTGGAACCCAACTCAATTCTATTTTGATGTTCATTGCCAGTAAATTTTCTAAAAAAAATATATGATCTGGTGTTGTCAATAGCATAATTTTATTTCTATAAAGTTGTTACAAATATTTAAAAAAATATATATCTTAATAAAGAATATTGAAAAAATTATTACTTTAAGTTTAAATCGTTTGCTTTTAAAAGTTGAATATATAATATTTTAAAAAAGTATTACATTAAGATTGAATCGCTTGTCTTTAAAAATTGAATACATCACAAGTGGCACTTTAACACAATTAAGACAGCATTTTGTTTGCAAGTATATTTCCATGTCGTTCAGAATTTATCATGAACATCTTTTTTTCATTTCAATTAAATTAACAAAGATACCTAATAATACTAGCATAAAAAATATTTTTGAATGTATTAACTTTAAATTCAAATTAATCTTTATTAAACTAATTTTTTAAGTTTAATAAATACCTTTTCGCGTCTCGTCAATAACTTAATGTCACATGTTGCATACACTTTTCTAATCATCATTATTTCCTTGCATTGACAAATCTGATATTCAATACCAAGACTCACAACCAGGAATTTAGACATTAATTTAAAAGTAAATTTAATGGATAAGTTATTTATTTAAAAAAACTATTTTTTTTCTGGTTTCTAGTTATATATTAAATTTGATTTCGAAATTCAGATCAACGAAAACAGAACTAACTGTATTTAAATATATTGGTTTAGTTTTAGTTTTTTTTTATTAACGTCGCACTAGAAGTAACACGAGGGCTATTTGCGACGGACCTCGTAATTTTGAACCATGGTCAAGTGACGAGGACGACACCTGAGCTGGCATCCCTCTCTCCGAACATCCACACCACGCCAAAAGGAGGACTTTGGACCCCGAACAGATTTAACGTGCATCATCCCCGGCTACACGGCGGGTCTTTGGCGGCCAAGGATCGAACCCACGACTGAACGAAAACCACCAGCCGCTAGTCCACGACCTTGACCACTAGGCTACCGCGGCCCTTTAAATATATTGGAATGGATAACTAAATTATCTAATAACTATTTTAATACCATTCAATATTTTCTGTTTGATACATAAAAACGTGATTGCCATTATTAAAGAACACTTTACTATACCTGAATTTGTTTTGCTTTCACTTCGTTTTCAGTCCGTTTCTAATTTTGATAATTTAAAATTTGTAAAATTATTATCAGGAAACTTTAAAAAAATTTACGGTATTTAGGCAATAACGTCGCCGCTAGAAGTAACACGAGGACTGCTGTGGACAGACTTCGTATTTTTCGAATTCCTTCGTGTGATTAGGACGACACCTGAGCTTGTGCTTCCTCTCCTAACTCCCAAAATGCGCCAATAGGAGGAATTTCATCCTCTAAAGATTTAGCGTAAATCAGTTCCGGCTACACTAAGGATCCTAAATGACATCGAGTCTTGAAACCACGAATAGA
>BMAW01130492.1:0-16094 GCA_019974015.1 Nephila pilipes | reverse complement strand
TTTAAGGTTATATCGTTTGTTTTTAAAAATTGAATATGTCACAACCTCTACCCCCTCCGAAATAAACTTTAATAAATTTTTAAAATTAAAGTTTCTTCCGATTTAAATGACTGTTTCTTCCCATTTCAAGAAATTTGATTTGCTTAACAACTTAATTTTTTTTATAAAAATGGTTCTCTTATAACAACACCATTTCATATTCTAAGCTTAAATTCCTCAAATTACATAAAAAATCAATAATAAACATGCATAAATAATAAGAAGAATATCTCTTACATAAATACAAACAGGTAACACATCGATCAATAACTCCCGAGTCTAACATTGAAAACAACATTTTTTTCGCAAATTTTTTTTTATTCATTAACATAACACCTTTTGTTAATCACCTTTTAGGGTGATACAATCGTTCCAACGCTTTTCCAAATCTTTTTTTTTTTCCGGGGCCCCCCCCCCCAATTTTTTTTTTTCTTTTTTTCGCAAGAAATCTTTTTTGTTGCGAGTAAATAGCGATAAACAGCTTTCTGAATCATCGACTCGTTGCTGTTTCTGTTCCATCGAAAGCAATCGCGGCACCCACTTGGAAAAAACCTTTTTCACTTCACTTCAAAAAACCTTTTTCCTGGTCCGATCGACTTAAAATTTTGACACGTTTCAAGCAAAGGTTAGTACTCTAGAAAGACCTGGTTACTGGTTTACTAAGAGCGCCATCTCTGGGTTAGTCTCGGGAGTTATTGATCGATGTGTTATATAACTTTCTCCCAAAATAATATTCGTAACAAAAATTCAAAAGCACCTTTTTTTTTAAATACGGTAAATAACAAGCAGAATAAAATCTGAAAATCGCAATATAATTCTCAATTTTTTTTAATATTTAGAATTCCATCTAGGTATTGAATGGCACTGTTAGTCTGCAGCAGATGTTACGAATTAAAACCCTTTTATAAGAATATATTCAAAATGTTGTTATAACACAAAATAGAACACATAATAAAAGTACTATGTATAATCATCACATTAAACAAAGCAATAATTTATAATGAAAAAAAAATACTAAAACAAATATAACAAAATATAGCCCAATTTTTTATCTGTTATGCATCTTTTGAAAATGTACCATGAATATGTATTACATACAATTTGTGGTGAAGAAAGTTGCAAAAACTATACAAACAATAAGCCAAATTGTAAAAGAGTAAATGCCATTACTCAAAGTCTGAAAGTATATTATTATTTTGAATATAATTTCTCTAATCAAGCTATGGAGTGAGACTTGTAGTATCTGCATGTTTGCGACTCTTGCTACTGCTAATAACTTCCGTATAATTATAAGACTGTAAAGTCATTGTCCATCTCATAAGTTGTGGAATCAAATTTACATTATTTTTATGCCAAACTAAAATATTATGGTCCATCATGGTGATGAAATTATTTGTCCCATCTAAATAACATTGTAGTTTCTTCACAGCAATTACTTAGGCAGCGCACTCTTTCTTTGTAACAGAATATCGCTTCTCAGTTCCTGAAAACTTCTTTCTGAAAAATTCAGAAAAGGTAGTCTTTTTCTCAAAGGAATTTCTCTTTTTCTTACAATTCAATTCATTATCTTCTTATTTACTAGTCTCATATGTTTTGTAATTATCGATAGTTACACTTTCATCAGATTTGGGTTAGTTTACGATATATTTTGAACAATATTTCTTCGAAGAATGCATTTTTTTCTGTTTGAATGTTATGTTGATTATTCTTTCCTCTGAACTTGATGTTTTAGATCTATCAAAAGAGACATTCTGATCTGCCTTATTGTTCAGTTCAGGATTTTCATTCATTTCACCAAAACAATCTTCATTCAGTTCACACTGAATTTGATTTTCTGGAACTTGTTCAATATTTTCAATCCTGATTTCAGGTTCAACATTTTCTGCATGGACAATTACTGGTGGAACTACACATGATTCTTCACAGAATTCCTTCAAATTTACTTTGATTAATTCTTTGATTGAAAATCTTCACTAGATGGTCGTAAAAGCTCTTCATCAGTTTTGGAATCGGGAATTTCTTCTTTAGGATTAAAACGTGGCACGACATCATGAATTTTGATTTTCACACAATGATCAGATAACTGCATGGAATTTACGGGTGGTATACCTGCAGATCTTGCTTTCACTTCCAGTTTTTCCAGCTCAAAGGCTCTAACTCGTGCTCTCTCTTCCCGTTTTTTCTTCCTTTCCCGTTCTTCATTTTCCAGTTTTTGCTTCCTCTCCCGTTCTTCTTTAATGGTAGTTACTAAGTACTCCGAGTGTAAATTCCTCATTATAATCGGGACTTTCAACAATCAGTTTATATAAATGAAAAATTTTAAAATCAGGTTTTACCTTTAAGCCCAATTCTTCAGCTAACACTTTTAAATCCTGTGTTTCCTATTTCTATTTATATCTAAGAATGCCATGTTGGAGAACCTTAACTACAGTTTTAAAATGTTCTCTATCACAAATAGTGCTTATATAAAGAACTATACTTTTAAAGAACTGAAATGTCATTTCTCAAACAAACAGTTTACTTTTTGTTTCTTAAAATGCTCTAAATACAATTATCTTCAAGAATACACAATGAGAAAAACTAAAGTAAATAATTCAAAATATCTTAAATAAACAATAAGTAGTATTAATACTGAAAATAACAAATCAGAATAATCTTCAAGAAACTCAACAATGTTTCACCCAGTCAGTAAAAACTCTTATATAGACATTAAGAAATACATAAAATATTATCTACTACCATAAATAACTCACAAATTTCGTAATGCACTATTTTAATATAAAATTTACAAATCTACATCAATGTGTAAAAAAAATATACTACGCCTGGTTGGCGAGAACTATAAATAAAACGTTTCCAATTTTGGCAACCCTATATAAAAAGAATAAACCTCTGGCTGGTAAGAAAGAAAAATAGTACCATAAACAAATTCATATATATATATATATATAACAAATACAAATTAATAATCTTTAAATATCTTTTAACAAAAATAGCTAACTTTTTAACTAATGCTAATAGCTGCAGTCTTACTCCAAGTTTCGCCAGTTTTAAATAAAAAAAAAACAAATGAAATTAACCACCAATGAGAATAAAATACAAAAAGAAAAATATCAGTTGATATAATCACATAAACTGTTCTTCTGTTACCATTAAAAATCGCTTGTTAAATCAAAAGAAATCTCACATTGTATGCGAAATTAAATAACTTCGATAAATACACGTTGAAACACAACAGTTTTAAAGAAAGCCATTTGGTAAAGATGACACTAATTCTTGAATGAACAAAGCAGCATATGATGTCAGAACAGCACAGAAAACAGTCCGCAGAAGAAGAAAAAAAATGGCGCTTGAAACTGAATCACTTTCACTAACAGATAATCCTTCGCGCAAAATGAAAAAACAAATTCAGAATCAGGTAACTTTACTAAACAACTTCTTCAGGCAATTCCAAATATCTTCATTTCCAATTTAGAAACTCAGAAAGCCAGCATTATTTGATTGAGGTACGCACTCCAATTCTACTAATGGAGACCAGCACTAACGGCATTCGAATAAGCACATCTGAATATCAATTATCTTCGGTGGAACCTCCAAATAATAGTCTGTACTGTATTGTAGACTATTAATAAGATGACTTGTTTTCAGGACATCACATTTATTTGCACACATCTTTTCAAACATATATTAGATACACAATTTCCAAAAGAAAAATTTTTCAACGTTCGTCTTTACATCTTGGAAACCAAATCAAATCTATTTTTATGTGCGTTGCCAGTAAATTTTCTAAAAAAAAAAAATATGATCTGGTGTTGCCAGTAGCATAATTTTATTTCTTTGTAACAACTTTAAACATTTAAAAATATATATATCTTAATAAAGAAGACTGAAAAAAGTATCACTTTAAGTTTAAATCGTTTGCATTTAAAAGTTGAATAAATAATATCTTAAAAAAAGTATCACATTAACATTAAATCGTTTGTTTTTAAAAATTGAATATATCACAATCGGCACTTTAACACAATTAAGACAGCATTTTGTTTGCAAGTATATTTCCATGACGTTCAGAATTTATGATGAACATCTTTTTTTCCATTTCAATTAAATTAACAAAGATATCTAATAATACTAGCGTAAAAGAACTATTCTTGAATGTAATAACTTAGAATTCAAATTAATCATTATTAAACTAATTTTTTTAGTTTAATAAATAACTTTTCGCGTCTCGTCAATAACTTAATGTCACATGTTGGACATATTTTTCTAATCATCTTCATTTCCATGCATTGGCAATTCGAATATTCAATACCAAGTCTCAAAACCAGAAATTGAGACACTAATTTAAAAGAAAATTTAATAGTTAAGTTGTTTATTTAAAGGAACTGTTTTTTTTTCTAGTTTCTAGTTATATATTGAATTTGATTTCGAAATTCAGATCAGCGAAAACAGAGCTAACTGTATTTACGTATTTTGGAATGGATAACATACTTTTCTAATAACTATTTTAATACTATTGAATATTTTCTGTTTGATACATAAAAACGTAATTGCCTTTATTAAAGAACTCTTTGCTGTACCTGAATTTGTTTTGCTTTCACTTCGTTTTCAGTCTGTTGCCAATTTTGATTATTTAAATTTTGTAAAATTATTATCAGGAAAAGTTAATGAATTTTACGGTATTTAGGTAATAATGTCGCCGCTAGAAGTAACACGAGGACTCCTGTGGACGAAATTCGTATTTTGCAAACTCCTTCGTGTGATTAGGATGACACCTGAGCTGGTGCCTCCTCTCCTAACTCCCAAACCGCGCCAACAGGAGAAATTTCAGCGTCGAAAGATTTAGCGTAAAAGTTTCCCTGCTATACTACCGATCTTAAATGACATCAAGTCTTGAAACCACGAATAAAGGAAAACCAATTCAAAAAGAACAATATATGTAACTTTTAAATACTTCTTGAGTTATAGATCTGACGTCAAATCATTAATCATGGCTTTGAGGTCGTCAGCTTCGTTTTAGCAAGACAAGAATAGTAATCGAAATGATGATTTTTTTGTATATTAAGCAGGGTATAGGCGAACTGATATCTTATATCCCAGGCTTTCAATTTTGTAGATTTATAACGTAGAATTATGTACTTTTCTGAAAAGAACATTTTTTTTTTTAAATTAAGAGACTTTATGGCCCTTCATCATTATTTTGGTTTGAATAATGCTTCCGACAATTATTGCACAAAACATTTGAATATAAATTAGATTCTGTGGTATAGGACGCTGTTTCTTATTGCCCAAGTACCAGAAATGGTCATACTGTGCCAAACATGATAATTAAAAAAATCTACGAAATCTAAAATATTTATGAAAGATTAAATATAATGAAGTCATGCCTAAGAGAATAGATGAAAAATTAAGTTTGTATAATTTAATATGAGTATGGCTATAGAGAAACGAGTATGAAAAGCAAACTGAAAATAAAAGCGATAAACAATATCTCTAAAGGTCGATTTAATGTTTCCTTTAATTTTGAATTAGTAGAGTTCTTAATTTGATCCATAGTTTCCATGAGCCTAGGATCATGAACATTGTACAGAATAA
Source organism: Nephila pilipes (assembly GCA_019974015.1). Taxonomy (NCBI): domain Eukaryota; kingdom Metazoa; phylum Arthropoda; class Arachnida; order Araneae; family Nephilidae; genus Nephila; species Nephila pilipes. Next base: position 10,463 of record BMAW01130492.1, on the reverse strand, counting down.
AATTTTGTTGCCATCTATATTTGTTATAGAGACAATTTTATCTGGATTTTAACCTTTCAGGTGAATATGAATCTTTTGTTGTTTAAATAAAATAGATTATTTTCATTCAAGTTTGAGGACACTGTTTTTCGCCTTAAAAATAGTATTTTTAGAAGCGAAATAGAAGCGTTAGAATATGTCTAATATTTTGTATCATTTCGGTTAGTTTTTATTAACGTCGCACTAAAAGCAACATCAGAGATATTGACAACGGACCTCATAATTTCGAGCCTCAAGCAAAAGATGAGGATGACACTTGCACTGGCACCCCTCTATCTTAACATCCACACCACAACCACGGGTGAAAGTTTGGCCCCGACAGATTTAACGTTCCAAAGACCCCCGTGCATCAGCCAAGACGGCGGGTCTTTGGCAGCCAAGGATTGAACCCGCGACTGAACGAAAACGCTGGTCACGAATCCGAAACCATGAACACTAGGCTACCACGGCCTCAAGATGCAAATATACCAGTCCGCGGACAATGGCCTTCGTGTTACTTGTGAGTGCAACATTAATAAACAATCACAGTTCCCGTATGATATTTTACACACAGGAAGTAGACAGAGAATTTTGAAAAGTAAATGAAATATTTTCTTAGTGTAAAAATTTCAAAACTATGAATATTTTGTTTTCGCTTTTATAAAAGAAAAAAAAAAGAATATTGTTTATTTACTAAACAAAGATATAAGTATTATACAAAACAAAATATTATGCAACTAATGTTACACGCTAATGTTAAATATAAAAATACTTTTATAAGGAGATCTTAGAAGAAATACTATGTTATGCTAAAAGAAACAAAACACATACACTCCTTCCTTACTTGACAATCTTCAAGTTAACTAACTCTATAGCTAGTTTTTTTCATTTGGTTAAAATTAACAGAATTAATATTAAAGCAAAAATTTCTGTATAAAGTATTCAGAATGCAAATCGACTTTTATTAAACATTTTTTTAAATTTAAAAATCAACAAAATTTACAAAATTGTCTCTGCAAGTTTTGGGAAATGCCTCTTATGGAGACACACATTAAACATATTTCTAATAAATCATTTTTGCTTGCAATTGGAAATTCTAATAATTAAGATCGATTTTCAAAAGAAGAAATAAAGAGAAATTCTTAGTTTTAAAGATAACTTCAAGGGAAGAGCGGCTCGCTAATGAGAACTGTTTTTCTCGTTTTTAGTTATGAAATAAATTAAATTTCAAAAATAAAAGAAACAACATATTTATAGTTTTTTTGTATAAGATTATCGACGTAATAACGGGTAACGTATTTCATAAGAAAAATCTCTTTCAATGGTTTAAAATCTTTTTTTGTACTTCGTTTGATACTTAAAATACATAATAAAACAAATAATCATAAGAGATTCGGTGCTTAACCTATAACTGTATTTACTTCACCGTTGAAATGTTATTAATTTATCTCTTTCTAAAATTCAAATCGTGAAAATTTAGCGAAGAGAGATGAATAAATATATTAACTTCTTAAAATAAAAATAGAAATGAATTAGAAAAAAAATGTACTTTCAAAGTAATCTGCAAACCTTTCAAAAATGTTTTAACCTTTAGAATTCGGCAGAATCTAAGTTAAAATATCCCTTCCACTCGGCGCTTTTAGGCTTGAGGCAAAATTTTCTTTCCCCCGCTCGGAACACTGGGAAGCTCAAATTCGCTGGGTGTGGTATTGTTGGTTCATCTTGTTACAAAGGAGAGATAGTAAGGGTTGCAGTTTTTGAATCAGTAATCATTCACGAGAAAGAAAGAACCTTAATATTTGGCGCCTTATCTTATAAGATTTTTTTTTCTTCTGATTTCCTGGTTCCCATTATTAATTTAATGACTTGTAAACTTTCAAATACATATTTTGATTTTATGAGAATTGAAAATTTTTAAATATAAGCACATGTCTCTTTTTAAGAAAATTCCAAAGTTTAAAAATGTGTTTTCTAGATTTTGGTGTACAACATTTACGAAGAACTAATAAAGTAGAATTGATATGATTGACATGTTGACTAGAAAACATGTAAAAGTAAAAATTATTTTATTATTTTACATATTACTTTTATTTGCTCCATATTGTTAAGGAAATTGTTAAAAATAATTTATTCTGAAATAAGATTTTATTGTATCATTTGCTTAAGTATCAGATATATTGATGAAGAATTTGGAGCAATATAGACTAATATCCCTTAAGTATGAGAAAAATATTACGAAAATATTAATAAGGCATTGTATAATAGTTATTTGTCTGTTAAATTAACATTAGAATTTTTAAAAATTTATTCTATTTTTGTGAAATGTTTTCATGTTCCTTGATAGTTTTAAATTTTGAAAAAATTATCATAACTTAAAGTCGAGTATTATGTAAATTAAAGTTTTCAAAAAAAAAAAAAGAAAAGAAAGAAAGAAAGAAAGCGACAGCTGTACCATATCACTAAAATATTTTCTAGAAGCAAGTACGTTCAAACAATATTAAATTAAAAGTTTCTGTAATCACATGACTATACTCTCTGAGAGTACGATAGTTCAATCATAAGCTCCTTGTAATAATTATGTATATATATATATATATATACACTATGTTCTCATTATTGCAACTTACACATTTAACTACCAAATTGAAACCATGTAATTAAAAATAATGCGTCATGTTTTCAAAATTGTTCGACGAAATATGTAAAAGAAGGAAAAACTTTAAGAACAATATGATTTTACTTTTCATATTTACGCCCTTTTAATGCACAAAAAAAAATCAATGTACACCGAATATTTTGTAATAAATTTTATTTGATTTTATAGTAACATCGCATTCCAAAGCAATAGGAAGGCAAATGGTGATGGACTTCGTAAATTTCAACCTCGGTCAAGCAATGGGGCAGCACCCACTCACTAAACTTCCACACCACACCACACTACATAATGACTTAGAATCTCGACAGATTTCACAGCCGGTTTTCAATTGAACGGGACTCGAACTCATGACTCAACCCTGGCTAAGAGTTTGCGAAATGATTACTTGGCTACCTTTTGTGTTTAAATGTTATCAAGTGAAATTTAAAAAATAATTGTCAGCTTAATTGAATACGTTTCAAAGCTACTGAGTAAATCTTAAGTACAACAAGTAAAAGAAAAACTTTCAATTCATTCATATATTTCAATGAAAATAATATGTAACAGTTTTTTTAATATCGAATCTTCTTATAAAGCTTTAATCTTAAAGGAAAAAAATGTATTAATTTTTTCTTTCTTTTTTTTTTTTAAGTTTTTTTAATATTTATTATCGTTTCCGAGCATTCTACCTCTTTCCATGGAAATGAGTTATCTACTGTCTCCTCAAAATTAGTTGATACATCTAAATCAATCTCGTTATCTTCAAAAATACTGTTTTCTAATTCATCTCCCAAATCTGAATCACTATCATCAAAATTTTCTTCACCTAAATCTCTCATTAAATTCTTAATCTCTATTTCTGTGAGAAATTTTCGAGGCATTTTAAAAAACCGAAGAAAAAAAAAGAGAAAAGAAATATCTAGCGTTCATAGACAACGTTAATTCATTGAATAAAGTATTCTTTCGAAACTGGTTGTTCCTAAATGTCGCCAATGATAAGGAATTTGTGAACAACTGATAACGTTGGCGAAAAATGTCCCCACCCAATAGAGGACAATAGAAGCAAAATCGTAAAAAAGGACAAGGAAAGTCGTAAAAGGGTGTGCTGAAAAAAAAGGGGGAAAGAACTCTCTCTAGATAGCTTGGTACAACAGTAGTACCGGAGCCGAAGCGAGAGCAAAAAAAAATTTTGGTACGGCATATGTACCGCCGAGTTCTACAGGTTAAATTGTAATTATTACGAATTGTAAATTTTGCATCTACTTTTTTTAATTTATATCAAAGTTTATATAAAATTAATCCAAAAAAATACTTTTTAAAATAACTGTTTGCGGTTGCAAATTCATTGTACAAAATATGGTTTTTATTAAAAAATTAAATATGTTATTTAAGTACTATTTTATGCAGTCTTTCTTCCGGTACCCTAATGGTCATGGTTGAGGACTTAGGGTCGGAGTCGATTTCGTCTAGTCGATGGTTCAAGCCCTGATGCCTATAAAGTCCCGTTCTGTAGTTTGTCTGCCGTACCTTCAAACTAGAAGAAGCCCCACGTCCCCAAAATGGAAGTGTAAGTTATGGAGCTCTGAGTGTGGAAGTTTGAAGTTCAAGGTACTATCTCGGGTGTCCTTTTCGCCACCTATTCAAGATACAAATATACGAGTCCACGGACAATGGCCTTCGTGTTGCTTGTGAGTGCAACATTAATAAACAATCACATATGTATATATTGCCAAATATCTTTGGGCATATATCATTCAGGTAAATATCTTTTGCCACTATTACTGTTTTTTAATTAAGCTCGATGGAATTCTCATTCTTACATCACTTGCCTTTTTTTAATAAATATTTGGCCATTGCAGTAGCCTTGCGATCCAGTACATCAATTTGTAGATCCTATTATTCCACATGATCCATGAGTTTCAGTTCTGATTTCATTAAAATTCTGTATGTAACAGGCTAATGAACTTATTGATAATTTATCACACTTCATTATGGATATTTTGATGAAATTTGGTTATGTCAGTTGAACGAAAGCGAAACTGGTATTCCACTGAACAAACATTCACAAAATCTCATCTTCGATACATTCAGCCTTTAGAAATTTAAAGTGTATCAGCTGCACTAAAGCACGTTTTTTTCTATTATAAGGACTCAAACACACGACTTGATGGAAGAAATGCGGGTTACGATCTAGAGGCAATACCCACACGGTAGCTGTAGATCATTAAAACATTTCTGTTTTTTCTGTGGAACATTTTCTGGTGTCTTTCTTAGACAGGGATAATTAAATTCATCCGCTATAATTCTATGGTATATATATAAAAAATGAGCAAATTGTTGCATAAAATGCAACAAATTTCAATTGAAAGTAGTAAGCTTTGAGAATTTATAATTTTTTTTTATTATTATTATTTAGAGATCGTTTCTAAAAATGTTATCTCAAAGAGACTTGATTTTAAAATTCCAAAAGTAATTGATCTACTATAAATACGCAAATAAAAAGACATTATATTTAAACTTTACTTTTGTATTAATTTAAATGAGATTCTATCGCTTCACGTTTTTAAAATTTTCGAAAAGGAAATCAAAATACTTTTAGAGTATTATTTTATTTCTTATATATTTTAGAATTAAAGCAGAATAAGGAGGCTTTGTTTAAGAACTATTTTTAATCAAAGCTTTATAATAAAATTATAATCTCTAAAAATTTTAATTTTTGACGCAAATTGCAAATTTCGCGTCAATTTTTACATAGTTAAATTCTTAAAATAAATCTCCATTCTTGCAACAGAGCTTCAATATTGTTCAATTTAAAAATTAAATCTCCCTAATTGACTAATTAACTTCTTTGATTCATGAAAGATTTAATAAATCACCTCATAATTATTTTTACTGCTACTTTTTCTGCATTTTTCGTTAGCGCTATAAATACAATTGACAAGTCACAGAAATGATTCAAGATATTTCCTGACACATATTTCAGTTATATTTCTTATATTGCAATAAATCATGAATCCAATAATTTCCATAAGAAAGCATCTTATTTATTACTTTTATTTACTGCTATTTACACTAAATACACATTACCTTGCCGGAACTGGTACACATTAAAAATGTCGAGGCGTGAGTGAGTGAATGGAAATTTATTGGCGCAAGAGAGAACCAAATATGACTAAGGTGCGCCAAACAAGATTTAACTGTGGACTTGACGACAAAAAAAAAAAAAAAAAAAAAGACAAATTGTTTGACAAGAAAGATGGCCCAAGATAGAGATGGATACCTAAGTTACCCCAGGGGCGTCATCTGCGTTTACCAAAGACAATAAATACGATAGGAAAGAAAAGATCATTACGGTACTTCGGGACGATGATGTCCGTGCTTACCTAAAGAAGGCAGATCCCCGAGGTCCCCAGATATAAACCCCAGGGGTAGGCTACACCGCTATATCGCAGACGCTGGGTACCCCTTTCAGTCGCCTCCTACGACATGCATAAGCTACAATGGAACTATTCCTTCATTCCCGTTCTCCGCAAGGGTCAAATCTGTAGAGGCACAAATTCCACCTTATGGTGTGGTACAAAATTTCAGAACGGGGTGTCGGCTCAGGTTCTTGTCATATGTTCCACGTTCAAAATTACGAGTCCGTCGTGAATAGCCCTATTTTTGATTTGAGTGCAAAGCTAATAAATATACCCTTCCTGTTTATTTGCATCACACAACGTGATTAAGTGACAGGAATGCTATTTAGTTTAGTTTAGTTTAGTTTTTATTAACGTCGCACTAGAAGCAACACGAGGGCTATTGGCGACGGACCTCGTAATTTTGAACCACGGTCAAGTGACGAGGACGACACCTGAGCTGGCACCCCCCTCTCCTAACATCCACACCACGCCAACGGGAGGACTTTGGGCCCCGAACAGATTTAACGTGCATCAGCCCCGGCTACACGGCGGGTCTTTGGTGGCCAAGGATCGAACCCGCGACTGAACGAAAACCGCCAGCCGCTATCCACGACCTTGACCACTAGGCTACCGCGGCCCCAACAGGAATGCTATGGGAAGAGGACTTTCTTCAAGAAACGAGGGCGATACCACATAGAACAGAAACACTTCTCCTAATCTCCACACCACGGATGCACTTGAAGGGCAGAATCCCTTAACGTGTATCAGCCCCACTCGAGAGAGTGCATTTAGTGGCATCAGAACAGGAACTTTTTTTCTCGACAGAAAAACTGTCACATCGAAAATGCGGCCCAGACAACCAGGCTACCGAGGACGCAACATATTTATTTGAACACCACACATGCATTGCTCACAGTTTTAAAAATGACTCTGAAAGTAAAATGTAAAAAAAAAAAAAAAAATTTTAGATATTTTACTATTTTATTTTAATACAGATAGCGAAATTAACTATCTGTATTTATAGATCAAATAAGTTCTGTTGAATTATCCCATTGTTTCGATGGAATTTATGTCCTCCTTGTCTTCTTTCTCTTTATAAATTTTTGGAAATCATTTGAATCAAAAGGTAACGGGGCATCAAGCACATAATTTACTCTATCAAGCACATCTTGTTCCTTAACGAAACTGCTATGATGTAAAGGAAATTCCTTCCATAAGATTTTAAGAATATTTGCATAGTCGTAGTCTTTCCGAACACATTGTAATTTATTAAGAAGCCCGGCTATTAGAGGAAAAAATATTTCTTTATCCAAACGAGTTTTGAAACTGTTTACCACACCTAAAAATATAGATTGTAAAGGCCAGTTTAAAAAGGAATCAAATATTTGGAGCATTTGGAACTTTGTTAAGCGTGTAATCACGTTATTCAATTCATCAGCGTGGAATTGATGGAGGCAAAAATATACATCGAAGGGACATAACAATTTAAATTCTAGACAGGTAGCAATACACATGTATCTGATTTCGCGGCCTCGCATTCTTGTAAAATAGTAAGGTATACCATCGTAATTTCGAAGAAAGAATTCATCATCCGTAAGGTTACGAGATATTTGTGCCCAATCTAGTGTTTCACTGTTTACCAACGCTTTATACCAGTGTCGCATAGATACGGACCACTCCCATTTTCTACGCATCAAAATCCGATCATTGGAAGACATGTTTCTATATAGTCTTTGAGCATCTTCTTCGAAATAATATTTACAAGCAACATACAATCGCGGACTCATTTGAGAATTTTTATTCCGAATCAAATTTAGAGCAGTTTTAAATCGATCTATGATCCCAATTGAGCGCCATGACAATACGTTTCGTACATCAAAATTGATGCGATATTTTAAAACCAGTTTTATGCGTGAAGAAAACCAAATTTTAATTTCTAACCCTAATTCAGAAACTATATGTGCTAATCGAATTTGGATATTAGTTGGTAGAGGAAAATGAAACTGTTGGATAATGGAGTTTGTCGATTCAGATGCAATACGTGTAAATTTCGATTCATATGCTGGTATACGAATTGCAGAAACCTTCTCTTTTATTTGTTCCATAGTATAATCATGGTGTAGAAGAGTTTCCGAGTCAAACGTGTATAAAATACCCCGTGCAGATCTTGCATATGCTAGGAGCTGAAGAGGAGGCCAGAAGTAAATATTCATTATCCGTAAATACACTAAGTCCTTCAAACAGATTTGTGTCTTCTCTAGAAAATATAGGATACAGATGTAATTTCGGCACTTGTATTTTCTATTAAACTGTATGAGGCTAAAATGAAATAATACATATTAACTATTTTTAAGAGATATAAAGAAAATATTTTATGAAATCAAATTATTCAAATTTTAGTAATTTTTTTTTTCTAGATTAAAGTGTCTTATAACCTATTACAAATTAATTGAGATTATCACCTTTTCATTAAAATGTAAATAGCCAAACGTTTAACCTTTCAAATCAATTGTCATAATCTAAAAGACTTAATTTCAGATTTATTTTGTGTCAGTGTTAATTTGCGTAAGACTTTACGCTTTGAAAAAGGTTTCAATACTTTAAAATTCGAATAAATTATTTTCCTCACATGAAAATCCTAGACTGACGAGAAAGAATATTTCTCGCTAGATTAATTTTTGTAATTAGATAATATTTGAAAAACATTACATGTCTTACAAAGTTACAGGCATTTTTTGGAGCATTCATGGGCATAGTGTTTATTTACAAATATTTAAGATGTATTTTTATACAAATATGACAATATTTGGGAGACATATTTCGTTACGTTTTATTCTTCAAGATGATTATCTGTTTTTATTCCCCCCATTTTCATCAAACAAAAGCGTAGTCAATAGTTACTTAATAATTGTTTGAATGCATTCAGTTAAGAATGTAAACCACTCCTTATCACAAGTTTAATTTATCTGTAAGAATCAAGAATTTATTTTTGCATATCTCGTTATATCTTATTATGGTGACATATGTTTCTAATAAATTATACCCGATTCCATCTAAAAGTACTAATGTTATAGACAAAGTTCAAAATAAGAAATTAATGCGCAAGTTTTAAAAATAATTTTTTGGTAAGCCCTGTTAATTTATGAGCACTTCTTTGTTTAACAGATATGAAAAAAAAAACGATTTAGAAATTCTTTTTTAAAAAAAAAAAAAAATGCTTGTTATAATAAAATATTTCTATTTTAATGCATCACTTACTTCAAAAGCAGCAAATCATATAAAACTATTAAATCGTTTCTGCATACTGTTTAATACGTGAAAAATATGAAGATAAAAAATTTAAATTCTCTGATATAAATGCAGTTTTAATGCAGACCTCCTCATTAATCTGCTGCCAAAATTTTTATTCCAAAGTTTTAGTAATAATGTCTTAACATCAGGGAAATAATTTATTTACTTAATTATTTTTAGAAAACATGAATTAAAAATATATGCATTATAAATATTTTTCTAAACTTTGAAAATTAAATTAAAATATTTCAATTAATGTAATCTTATAAGTCTTTCGGGACTTTTAATTATTTTAATATGTATCAAATTTTACGTCAAATTTAACTAAAAAAATTTTGTTTTCAATTCGATTGATTATGATTCCGATACCTGTAAGTTCATGACGGGTGAATGAAAGAATGTAAAGGTTATTGGCACCAGAGCCAGTTGTAGCTATTCGGCACCAAACAAGATTTAACTTTCCCTTAGACGTGAAACAATTGATAAAAACACAAAAATCGGTTGACTAAAGGAGGGTCGAAAATGGTGAAGATATCTATGGTAACTCTTTAGTGTGTCGAACGTGTTTATCAAAGTCAGTAATTAGTTTAGTTTTTATTAACGTCGCACTAGAAACAACGAGAGGGCTATTGGCGACGGACCTCGTAATTTTGAACTATCGTCAAGTGACGAGGACGACACCTGAGCAGGCACCCCCCCTCTCCTAACATCCACACCACGCAAACGGGAGAACTTTAGGCCCCGAACAGATTTAACGTGCATGAGCCCCGGCTACACAGCGAGCCTTAGGCGGCCAAGGATAGAACCCGCGATTGAACGAAAACCGCCGGCCGCTTGTCTACGACCTTGACCACTAGGCTACAGCGGCCCATCAAATGCAGTAAACGTAATGGTAAAGAAAGTGATCACTAAGTTGCCTCTAGGTCAGGAGTCCCGTCTTTACTAAAAATGGAAAGTCACTGAGTTTCTGTGATATAATATCCAGGAGCAAAGTGTCTGGCCCCATACTCCGAAAGGTTGGGTACCCATTTTATTCATTACTTACGACATGCAGGAGCTATACTGGGACTATTCTCTCATATCCGGTCACCACATGGGTGAAGTTCGTGACGGGCAAA
>BMAW01130487.1:29166-50794 GCA_019974015.1 Nephila pilipes | reverse complement strand
TTGGTATGCATACGTTCAGTTACGTATTACCTCGTAAATGTTTTGTTTTGATTTCTATTATTTTTAATTGAAAAAAAACATTTTCAAATTCTTAACAATGAAAATATTTTACTTTTACTAATGATTTTAAAATTATTTTTTTATTAAATTGAATTGAAAACGATGAAAAGAGATTAGATCATAATATACGGACTAAAATATCCACCGAAAAAAATACTTTAATAAATATTGGTATTAGAAGCATTTTTCGAACTTCATTGACCTAGTTATATATATATATATATATATATATGCTCCATATATAGTTTACTAGAAACTAATACGAACCACTATGGTGAAAAAGATTAAATACAAATTGAAACTTATTAATTAATTTTTTGAGAAACTATATTTTCTTTGTTGAGCACTTATTTATATCAGAATAACAAAAAAAAGAATTTCTTTAATAGCCATTTCAAGTGGGTTGTTAAAACTTTTTTAAGAAAAAAATGTGCACTAACGCTTAAAGATTTAAGCACGTCCTCTAATAAAAAATTAGTCGAAATCGCTGGTGCTGGAGTAAATGTATATTAGAGTATTCGAAAAGTTTTTTGGAATGTAAACATGTACAAAAAAAAGTAGATGAGACGAGGATTTATTTGTGAAGACGAGAGGAAGTATCTTATTCAATTATTCAGCTTCGCAAAATGAACTTAAATCACCAATACTTCTAATTTAAACTTCACAAGTAAAGAAAGAAATTGAAAAAAGCCAGTTTATGTGTGGCGGCTTCCGATCATTTTTGACGTCGACTTTACGACTGCGGAACTGTAAGGAGATTGAAAAGGAGCAAACGATCATTTCTCCACTCCTTAATTTTAAATTTGGAATTGACATTAAGTTCGAGGATAAATGGAGTAGTTCTTTGCCTCTCAAAAGGATAAGAGTAAATAATACGAAAAAATCGTTTGCTTAAATGATTATGGAAGAGATTTGCTCCTATACGAGTTGGCAACAGAACATTATTATTGTGTTACGTTCTATATTTATTTAATTGGTTTACTGTTATTTGTGATGTTGTTTCTGTTTGCATTAAAATAAGTATTATTAAACTTTTCAGCAGTAGAGTTTCTTTTACACGTGGAGTGTAGTCCGTTTTCGGTGTGGCTAATTAATGGAACGAAGTTTTTTACAGCTAAAGTGAAATGTAATTTCTCTCAGGACGACAGAAAAGTAACTTTTGCATTCCGCACACCTTCTGAAAAGAAATTAATTATAGAGTGGTTTTATCAACACACACTTTCCATATTTATTTGGCGTAATTCTTATTTTAAAACGCAGTACACGCTTGATTTGACGAAAATCAGTCCAAAACAAAACATTTTCAACAAAATATATTTTTTTATACAGTTTCTGTAATCCCCGAACTTGAGAGATCTATAAATACAAAAAATTCGAAGTTTTAATTTATAGTGTAGTATTCATTCTGATGACGCTATTCGTCTCTAGCAAAACTTTCTTGACCTTATTTGAGTTAATTTATAACTTATCATGCCTCGTTTGAAATGGAATTAGCAAATTGCAGTAAATTAAATAGCATTAAAAAATGTTTGGAACCTTCAAAACAATATTATTGATGATATTTAAAGGCCACAAACAGCTGGTCTGTCAGTTAAAAGAAATATTTTCAAAAGATAAAATGAGTTAAGTATAATTTGTTTGTTTTTTTAAACATTACGAACTTCTGGAACTTGTAAAATGTGAATACATAAGGTTAATCCATTCAAAATCTGTGCAAAATGTTTTCTGTGTTATTTCTTTTCAAGTTTCTTTTTAAATTTATTTCCGAAAAATTTTTTAAATTTTGGTCTCACAAATCTTAATTCTTACATTCTATATATGAAACTTTATCTAGTGCATTCCATTATATGTAGTAATTTTGTTACTAACGTTATTTTATTTCTAATAATATTTTTATAGCAAATAAAAAAATTCACTATTTTTTTTTTATCTTAGAACAAAGAACATTAATAATTTTTCTTCTTTTAAACTTCTCAGACATTATTTTTCTTCTCAGGCCCTAATATTGAAGTATATTTTCTAATATATTTCGACCAACATACATTTTAAAAGCTGTATGCATTTGTAAACCAAAGAGAGATAGTTTTAAGAAATAATTAAATTTAAAATTTAAACATTTTTTAATGAATCTTGCGTGACATGTGAAAAAAATCTAAATCATGTTATTCAAATCTGTGCTAGATTTGGAATACAGTTTAAGTAATTTTAATGAAAATAAAATTTTCATATAAGGTACGTCAATTATTATAAGAAGTAGCATTTCCGACACATATAAATCCTACATTTCCTTTGAAAAAAAATTAAATCTTTATTTTTTGAGAAATTTTAAGTACATTTGCATTAAATACACATATGATTAAAGAAAATAATTTACTACCATTAAAATCATGAGCTTTTATTTTTTTATCTCATACCACGTCCTTAAATATTTCCATTCTTCTTCATTCTTTTACACAATATTATAATAAGTTCTAATAACATCCATAATGTCTTCATAATGCAGTCTTAAGTAGAATTTAAATGAGATTCAAAATAAATAGAAATGGTTAAAACTATGCTCTTTCATGAATATTTATCGGTTTTATACAGGATAAAATTAATGTGTATATTAAGATTAGTATATATACCCCCCAATTTTTACATCTTCGTTTTACCAATTAGCAGGTATTGTTAAATGAACAAATGCACTTACGTCTTGTACTTATCTTGTGCAATCTTAACTATAAAATGTTAAATGAAATCATAATGTTTCTTAGCATTTCAATTTTATTTCTTAATTTGCTAATATTAATTTGCCTTTCAATGATAAGTGATTGCATATTTCTTTATAAAATTAATTAACAACTTTTGTGCAAAATGCATTAAAACTAGTATAAGATTTAACAATGCAGGAAGCAGTTGTAAACTTATTACTTTAAGTAAAAGAATTGATTTCGATGAACAAGCGGAACTTTTTTCTATTGTTATGACCCAGGTTTACATTTACTTTTTTATTTTTTTATTGAAACTAATTTAATTGTTTTAATTTTTCATCGAACGTTAATTATAGATGTTCTTTCATTTATGTTGAATTTTTAATTTTACTCAATATGAGTAAATATAATATATATATATAAATAAATATATATATATATATATATATATATATATATATATATATATATATATATATATATATATCTGTCTTTATCAAATTAGAATAATGATTCTTTAATAGATTTTTTTTTTTTTTTTTATTTTGGGTTTTAATTTTTTGAGTATTTAATATTGTTTCATTTTTTATTTGATGTGCATAGATATTAATTTATTAGTAATGATTTTCTTAAAATTCGTTGGCTTTTTTTTTATCTCTAAGTAGTATTGATTTTGAGCTCGTTAATTTTTATTTTTTTTTTTTTTTGTGATATGTTTTGATATATTTTCTTCCTCACTTGTATATATATATATATATATATATATATACAACACACAAAATAATTGCAAGAAAGCATATCATGACATTATAACAAATAGCTATCAAAAAAATAAATTTGCTATTAAAAAAACAATAATTTTAATACATATTATTCAGCTAAATATTTTTTTAAAAATGGCATTAATACATTAAAAAACTATGCCTTGTAAAGACAAAAAAAATAAACAACATTCAAACAATTAAAATTATCTAAAAGTAAAAATATAAAATAAAAAAAAGTATTTTACTAACGACTGTGCTGATTCAGGATATTACTGATCAATCCCCTCAATACAGAATAATCCCATTGTAAAATAATATAGTAATGAAACCAAGAATTAGCAAATTCAACAAACCAACCGTAAAAGCAAGATAAAAGTAATCAATAATCATCTTGGGAAATTAGATTGAACAATAAAATCATTTAAATAAACATCTAAATCATCACATAAATCCCTGTAAATGTCTAAATGAAAGGAAATTTATATATATATATATATATATATAAATGCAAATACGATTAACCATTTTTTATTTTCTTATTATTTTTATTACAAACAGTTCTCATTAGTTTTTTTGTAAAAGTTTTTTGAATCCTAGATACTTTCCCACTTGATGTTTTCATATAAGTACATTTAAGTTGTTTTCCTTGGTACGTAAGAAGTGTTGACAGTAACCAAATGTCTGAACAGAGACACAAAATCATGTTGATATTTATTAGCTTTTAAAAGGCGAATTTAATAGTTTTCTCACATCTTAATTAATAGATCTAATTTCTGAAAATGCACACCTATTTCGGAAGATTCGTTAGTTTTAATTAACGTCGCACCGGCAACATGATGAAACGACGGCGGCGGATCTCTAAGTAGAACCTCTATCATGTGATGCGGACGGCAGCTGGCTGCCAACTCTCTTAACTTGAATTCCATGTCAACTTGGGAGGACTTTGAGCCCCAGATTGCTTGCATCAGCTCAGCTACGGTTGGGTTATAAGTGGCATCTGAGCTCAGACGTATGACTCGGTGAAACCCTTTAAACCTAGAAGTCTTGCTATAACAACTAGGTTACCGCTGCCACCCTATTTGAAGAAATATAAAATGTCTAATGCTGTAAATTTGGATTATAATTTAGGATTTGATAAAATACAAAAGTTGCAATATTTTTTATTTATCATTACTAGATATCAGCACAAATTTGGAATATCATAAGTAAAGAAATTTAATAATATACCTCTAAAATTAGATCATGTAAAACATATTTACACTTCCTAAATTTTAACAATAATCAAATGTCATAACAGTCGTTAAAATATCGTAACTATATTGTACACAGAGTTATCCAAACTGAAAAGTTTCATGGCTTACAATAATACTTCCAGGATCTCTTTGTATGCATTTCAATTTATTTACAGTCAAAAAATACTTTGGTCTTCGAAAAAAAGAAAATAACACTTTACATTATCTCTGCATTGATGAAGTTGAACAATCTTTTGGGCTTACATCAGTAAAAACTGATGCAAGGAAAAAATTACAATATTGAAGGAACGATTCTGACAGAAAATAATTCTCTAAGCAATGGTTAATATAATAACTTTGGAGAAATGAAAGAAATTCTTTTAGTTTTTCTGGCTAACTAACTTAGATGTATAACTTAGATTCTTTTCTAGATCTAGTTCAGAATCTAACTTAGATGTCTTAGATTCTAACTTAGATGTCTTAAATTTTGGTTTTTAAAAGATGGGTTAGAGAAAAAAAATAAATTCGGCTATAATTTAAATTACTTGTAATGTAAATAGCATGAATGGAATCTAAGCAGTTTAAATATTTTTTTGTACATCTTGGCCATTTCTAATGCAACAATTCTTAGAACATATTTTTTAATAACTGAGAATAAAAAAAGAAAAGTGTAATAATTAAAAAATTAAAGATAGTATACAATATTTATAAAATTATTACTAGAAACAAAAAGTATCTCCTGTTTTAATTATTATTTGGAAGTTTCTATAACAACTCTTTTTTCTAATGAAAAAGATGCCTATGATATGTAACTCATTAAAAACTACTATCACATATACGATTAAAATTTTAAAACAATACAAAACAGAAAAAGTACAAATTTAAGAAATTAAGTAATGTATGTGTTAAAATTGAAATGTAATAAAACAATTTCATGTGATGATTTATAACTTTATGTACAGCTTGTAAAAAAAAATTGCATAACATTTCCTTCTAAATGGGTTATAAACGATGTTTTTTACGGCAAAGACTGAATAAATTCTGTTTTGTAACCCACATTACTGTGATATTATCAACTTGAATGTTTTTTTTAAATTAAAACTTACTGGAATTTTTTTCGCGCAACACCTTATCAGATGTAGATATCCATGAAACTTGCAAAATATATAAGTTCCTTGCATTTTCCGGTGAAATGTATTTAAAGGAAGTATGTGTTTGTATTAATTACCAGCTTTTTTTTTGGAAACTCATTTTTTGCATGATTTCCTTTGGAGTCATCTTAATGATGCTAAAATCCCCTCGTGTACGGCTTCTGCGTTAAATTTGTTGATGCTCCTAATCTACTTTCCACCACGGCGGTGGATAAGTTTGTAACAGATAAGTAGCACTAAAATCCAGGTGCCGTCCTCAACACTATTTAAGAGATACTCAATGCCGAGATTCTTCATAATGTCAGGATTTGTCTCTGTGTTAGGTTAATTACTAATTAAGTCGATTAATTGAATCAGCATGCAAGTAAATATTTCGTTAAACCTAAAAATTAAAAAAGAAAAAAACAAACTTTTAAGCCTTCAACCGCTTTCTAAAAACTATTCTTAATCAGTAATTGGATGAAAAGAAAATCATTTCATAAAACTTTTCTTTAGTTTTGTGTGAGTTAAAATTACTAAGGATCGTAATATCATACTACGAAATAAAAAAACAGTTTTTTAGATCTGATTTATATATATAAAGCACAACGTATTAGAGAACTATTCAAGAAATTCTTAAATAGGTATGTGTCAAAATACTGAAAATAATAATTTGTAAAAAAATAACAATCATATAATTATATTGCAGAGATAACTATTATTATTGTATTCCTCTTACTATCTTATTCATTATTTGTTAAGAACGGTAAAAAACCACCCTTCTTGTTCTAAAAGCTAAAAAAATGGAGCAAACAGCTTTAAAAAATACACCTGCAAATAAAAAAAAGGAGAAAAGTTGGTAGACTACAGTAAGTAAGCTGATCATTCCTCGTTCGTCTTCAACATTAAATATGATATAAGATTATTCCTTTCATTACTTCTCTTCCACTTAAAATAATTAAAGAAAAAAAAGAGCTTTGGAAAAAGAATAATTTGCCTGGCTACTTTCTTAAATCATAAAAAAACATATTTTCTCTTTCACGACTCTGTTTCCTTAATAGAAACTATAAAGGCTTATTATCCCATTCGCTGTATACTTAATGTATTAATGTTAATCTGGATATTGATAAAACTGACATCTTGTCATGCATTGCAAAAATGTTTAAGACTGTGATATGTGATACATTAACAAACAGATACTGAAAATTATAATAATTTACAAGAAATCAAAACCTTTTTTTTTTTGAAACTTTTAAAACTTCTTGATG
This sequence comes from Nephila pilipes, assembly GCA_019974015.1. Taxonomy (NCBI): domain Eukaryota; kingdom Metazoa; phylum Arthropoda; class Arachnida; order Araneae; family Nephilidae; genus Nephila; species Nephila pilipes. Next base: position 43,647 of record BMAW01130487.1, on the reverse strand, counting down.
GTTTGTAAAAAATATAAGTTTATTTTCTATTGGTGGTATTGAAAAAACTATCAAGGCATTTTTTTTAATGTTGGCAATTAAATATACATTACATTCCACGTCAATTAAGTAATTTTATTATAAACTTGATTGTTTTTTTTATTCATTGTTTTCCAAAAGTGTTTTCAGAAGTAAAAAAAAAATTACACATAAATATTTATATAGAAATTACTTTTACATAATGAAATGAGAAATCCAATGGTCTAATGTAATATTAAATGGAAACCCTCTTATTGCACTTATAATCAAGATATATTCAAAAATATTTGCAATCTCTTACAATAGTATATATCTTTTAAAGAATAAATATTATCTCTAGGCCGAGTTTTTTATCTTCTTTTAACAAATTGACTAAACAAGTACAGAAAACAAGGTAAAAATTAATAAAGAAGAAATGAATTAAATTAACAGAAATAAATCTAATATAATAACATGCTACTAAGAAAGATAAATGGCACTTTTCTCTGATCGTTCATTGAATATCTTTTGTCGTTTTCTTATACTTCAGTGTTGCATATAGATAAATATGAATTAAATATTAATAATGGATAGAGGACTTGAACAAAACTATATATGTCTTAATTGAATAATTTGTGTACGTTTTTTAATGATTAATTGCTGCAACATCAGGAACACTGAAAATAGCACTCAAAGGGAGCTTCAAAGATTGAAAGGTAATTTCATAAACATAATGTCATATGAGAGAGATTCACTTGATCTTAAAATTAAATGATTAAACAATATCAGTCACCATTGTAGTTAAACAAATAAAGTCCCCAACTTCAATGATGGTCAAGACCACACTCCTGCTGCAATAAATGCCACAACAAAGTCCGTTGTGGGTTGATTGGACATCGAAATAGATGGTCCCCATTCTTTTGTGAACAGCTACCACCAAATCCGTGCAAAGTAACACGGTGGCATATGGCGTTTCAGACAGTCCCACAGATGCTCCAAAGGAAAATTCTTGGGAGCCTTATTATCGTGGAAAGAGTGTGAAAATGACTAGAAAGTTTTGAGCCATTCAGAGCTTTGTCTGAGCAGAACATTATCTTGCTTTGAAAAAAATTGACCATTGAGTACAGACCATTCGGGAAATCTTCCACCTGAGGTCATGATGTCGTGTATAACTCTGACCTGTTAGGTTCACATGCATTTTAGGGTGGACTGGCGGCTATCACTGGTGTATGTCCACTCTCTGACGCTATTGTGCGATATTTACCTATTATTGGCACTAGACGAGGTCACTTCCTGATATCCACACTAGTGTAGGGTGTTAGGTTGTGTGCCTTGACTTTGGACCTTTTCGCCCAGGATGATTATTCAACTACTTTGCAAGATTCGCGACTGTAGCTTGCTTTCTTCTTCCTTCAATGTTCTGGTGCGCATACCTTTGATTTTTTATTCTTAGTGGTTTGTCGTTTTTAATTTTTGAAAAAATACGAATGAATTTCGAAATTTTAGGTATTAAGTAATAGAACATAAGAAACACTTAGAATAATTTTCGATTTAGTGATCGTGTTTTGCAATTTAAATATCAATATATTTTAAAAAAGATTAAATATACTTTTTTTAAATGAATTATTACGTGGAGGAGCTAAAACAATTCATATTAAATTTAAACTTTGTTGGACTCAAAAATTTAAATAATCATCTTTAGAAAATTTTCGGAAACAAGAAAATAATAATTATTTTTTGAATATAATGAGATACATCAGTCGTAAAATAAAATAGTATTTTTTCCATAATTTTCAATAAAATTTGTATCATATTTCCTAATTAGAAAACAGAAAAATACATTTTTCTAATAGTAGTTACTACATAAATTCAGCCAACTATTTTATATAATAGAAAATAGGGTTTGAGATCATTCAGAATCTTACGAGGAAGGTTCAAAATAGTTTTTTGGACCACTGGGATTCATCTTTATGACAGAAAAAAAATAAACCCGCTACAAATCTTTTATATCTGCCTTTTATTTTATCCATATCTTTACATGCTTTTATATTATATTACGCAATGATCAATAATTGCATGTTTTCTTAAATTAAATTAACATTAAAATAAAAAATATCTTTTTTTAAAATGTAGTTTTTAATAAGTAAACTTTATGGTTATTGTATTTATTACTGTAACGCCTCTTAGAAAAATTATTTTTTTGGTCTTCTTTTCTGAAGAACCTGAATCTGTTTTAAGTGCACGTAACATATTAAGCATTTTTGATGGTTATAATAATTGCTGAAAATTCGAAATCAAATTTCAACTCCCAAATTGCGTAAACTATCAGAGTTTTGTACTGGCAAAAGCCAGCCCTTCTTCGTAAATTAATAAAGTCAAAATCTCTAGTAGAATTCAAAATCAAATTATATTTGCTATTATACTAGAATGTTTTTCTTTTCCTATTGTTATATAACAAGATTTTAGATTATAGGAAAAGCCACACTAAAGTCTTAAGATTAGCTGACAATTGGGAAATTTAGTGAAGAATAGTACCGCAGTTAGCAGGAAAAGTAGATTTAAAAAAAAAAATATTGAGTTCAGATCTTTTTTCGACCTTGAGTAATACACCTTGTCGAATAAAGGCACGATCTAACATCTCGCAGTCAACAGGGTTTTGATGCTCTATCAACTTCTGCAGTTCATAAAAATAAATTCCATGAAATGCTTTTTTTTAAATTGAAAACTTCAGAAATTATTTGAAACAAACAAGGTAGTCAATAGTGCGAGATTTTGAATTTTATTTTTTTGTTACGATGGGACAAAATAACATCCTCCCATTTTAATAAATTGGAAATTTCACAACAAAATTATTGCAGGTGTATTATTTTTTTCCAGTGAAATCAAGTTTTGTGGGTTAGATAAATATTTAAAAAGATGATAAAATTACTTCCTTCTCTCTCTATATCCTGAATTTTCATTTAAATATATTTATTTTGGCAGATAAATATATTTTAATGGTATATGTATCCTATACTAAGGGTATAGAAAATGAAATGAAAATATACTGAAGGAAAATATCTTTCCATAAAAAATTTCAATGATATATTTAAATAATATATGTGCTTAACATATGAACAAAATATTTTTTATGCAAAGTATATTAAGCTTAATAAAAATAAAATCATTGCAAAATATACTGATTTTGGTTGTTATTAAATTTCCTTAACGAAAAATATTTATTTTCAAATGTATTTATCAAGTGTTATGAGTTTTGCCTATGGTTAAAATAGCCTTATCTTTCCAAAATTGGTTGTTCTACTAATGAGAAAGAAATAAAAATAAACTATTTGCATATTCAGCAAGATCTAAATCCTATGTATTTTGTGGGGTAAATTTGAACTAAACAAAGAATCTTTTCTTTTTTTACATTGAGTGAGATTAATGACATCTTTAAAACAAAGAATTTTTATGTGAAATTTCCTACTATCTTATTTAAGAATATTAAAGTGCACTTTTCTGAAGATAGTATTATTTTGCAGTTTAGTTTTACCTGAAGGATATGATGAATATACCAGTATAATTTTAAATAGTAATGTAAATACTACAATTCCTTTATTTAGAATATAATTGCTATTTCAGTAAATGAACACCGATTACCTCTTTATGTGTACGGCGTTACATTATAATCTAATTTAATTCCGAAAAAGCATAATCTATTTTTCCCTAAATAAATATTTTCCTCTAATTCTAGACTTTTCGCTTACAGTGCTAATTTTATCTCTCCGTTTTGTATATGTTAATCCTGATCTAACGTTTCTTTGTTCCTGAGAGGTTATAAATCCATTGGATAATTACAATAAAATTATATAAAAGTAAAAAAAATCAGTAATGGGATTAATACTTTTGCAAAATGTTGTCTCGATAAACATTACAATTTATGAGTCAAAAAAAATTAACAAAGACAGTAACCAGAAGCAAATGGATTTCTAAAATAACAACGAAATTAAGAATCTTTGTACCCTTTCAAATAAATTGAAGTCGCTTTCAAAAAAAAAAAAAAGGATGAAAGGAGAAGGAACTTGTTCACAAACGAGATGAGAATGCATATATATATTTAATAAATTACTCAGATTGTTTACGAAATAGTTGAATGACAAGAAATGCAGAGATCATTACTTAACTATTAAATTATAAGTGAAATAATTAAACATATAAAAAATCTTTGACAGAAATTTTAAAAGAATGTAAATTTACATGATTTGAGAAATAATTATTGTAATTGATATCTGACAGTGGAATAAGTAATAATTCATGCATATTCACCAATAGAATACTAGTTAATATACAAGTAAACAAATATATGCAATCCACCAATGAGAATTTATATCAAATGATACAGAAAGACAATACAATATCAGTGTCTCTACGAAAAGACCCCTTGAATTTCAGATTTAAAACTATAAATTCCATTGAAATATTAATATAAGTGATAAAAAAGCTGTAAGTTTAAATGAGATGGAAAATAATTTCAGTTATTTCTAGACACGTAAAACATTTGTTTTCATATTATATTTATGCACTATAATTCAAACGATCAAATGCCATGTCTTTATAAAAATTACGATCCACGTTAGTATTTCTTCTATGGCATTGGAGACCCTGGAGGCCTCTGGTCTTCCACTGAATTCCATTTCCATTCACTCTTTATTGGCTAGATTTTCCAACTTGTCTTCTTAAAGTATTCAGAGTATTTTCTAAACAGTCAATTCTCACAAGGAATTTTTTGGTCTCTCTTGGTATCAAATGGTTTTAGTTATGAAGATATTTTTTAGTGGCTCCATTTACATCTAATATTATTGTCTTGTCCATTTAATCTTCTGCATTTCCACGGAAGGCTTTAATAGCCTGGCTCTTTAAACACTGCGTTGATAATTTAATTTGCATAAAATTAAAATCTTCTTGTGAATCAAAAAATAAAACATGATTATATGAAATTGAATGAATATAAGAACTAGCAAAATGAAATATAAGATAATGATATGTATGCTATAAAGGTTTGAAAAAGAAAGAGAAATGAGACACGATAACAAACTGATAAATGTTTGTAAATTGAATAAGTGGTAAATTATTACTAGATTGATGGTTCTGGTCAAAATAATTGACGTGAAATCTTCTGTCGAACCATTGGTGCGTTATTTGGTAAAGTAAGAATTTTATATATTGAACATAACTGAATTAAATCTGACCTAAGGATAATTATCTAATTATCTTACATATTCTGTGCCCATAGATAATAAACTATTTAGATCCACTCTTATGTACATTCAATTGGAGTTTCCATTTTATTGACTACTTAATTAGTCTTTAAGATGGCTTTAAGTGATTAATAAAGCGATTACGTCACATCCTTATATATTCAAGCCTGAGTAGTTACATTCAGCCATGTGTTAGAGCTTTTGACATAAATGTGTATTTATTCAGTTTCAGAAAGGATGGTATTCAGAAGTTAACACTAAACATACCATAAACCGGTATTTTGATCAGTTATGAAATTTTGCGTTGAAAATGCGCATATCATCTTATAGCTTTCGCACAGTTAAATTCATTAATTTTTCTATTAACTATATGCACAGTTAATATTGTATTATTTTTTTTATTTGTAATTTGTTCATTTTGAGTAACGCTTGTCGTATACCGTTCTATACTACAACCGGTCAATTGACTTGTAGAAAAATTTATCGCTTGATAAGTGTTGTTGGATCAGATATTGTGATATAAGGTTATTAGATCGGATATATATTCGTATTAATCATATTGTATACAGTTCATTACGATAAAACTAAATTTGGTACAGGCATAACCGATCAAATGGAGAGGAAATATACCACAAAATTACGTCTTGTAGATGACCACTCCAAGTATTTTTCAATATCCTTGATTTTTCTGGCATAAATGCCCGGATTTTGTGCAAGCAAACGACAGGAGAAAATATCTCGAGGCAAATTTTTTTACTCCAGTAAGCAGTAGAGCTTGCCGCTGATTTTCGAGAAGCCCGTGAACAATCAAAGGAAAGAACAAAGTCTTAATGATCAATACCTAAATCTACTACAGATTCTTATCAACGTAAGGTGTATAAAATAGGATATGATATCGAAAATAAAATCATAAAAATTTATTCTAAATGAGAAAAATATGCAAGCGGAAAATGTATACTGGAGACACCTTGTATATGTAAAAAAGTCGAAGAGCAATGAATTAAAAATTGTTTTTATTTGTATTTTTAATGAAAATTGACAATATACAATTTTGCTTAATTATAATAAAGTTGATTTGTTTGATTCCTTCTTAACATCCTTGTTTCATACATTCAGTGAGGAGACACAAGGTCCGGTCATTTGACCGGCTATGATAGAAATAGGTATGTATTAATTGTTGGTATGTTTAATGTTTATTCACTAAAATGGAGCATATGTCTTAGTAAAATTGATTTTGTATACGTGGGATAATACAAAGCCCTCACTGGGTTATCTTAATAATAAAAAAAACTTAGTTAATTATTAATCTGATTCATCTTCATTCTACATTACGATGTTTACATCAGCGAGCCACTACAATGAAATGTATTTTTAGAAGTATATTTCCCTCGAAAACATGAGAGCACAAAGTATCTTGATGCCTTGAGTAGCTGCCTGGTGTTTGTGATACAAATGTATGCAAATTCAAGTCTCACTTGAGGTTGCTAGAGAATGGAATGCACGAAGGGTGGATTCTTGGATAGATCAAGAAACCAGTAGATGCTATATCATGAATAAAACAACCCCTGAGCTATTTAAGTGCAACTCTCTTTGAGTGAAAATAAACAAATGTAGCACGAAGAAGAAATTGTTTTCGGTTGGAAAACTAAGCCATTACTTGCTTTTATTGTGCAAGGTGTTCATTCCCGATCTTTCTCTCTCTCAATTTCAAAAGAAAAATCTTCGTTATATTATTTTGTTCGTAAAGTAACGTTTTTTTCTGGAAAGCAGTTTTGATTTTGGAGGAGAATGGCATGTGCTTGAAAAGTAAATTTAAGGAGATTGAGAAGTTACATGAATGGTTCAAAGTCCTTCGCAAGAAATTAAAGAAAATAAATTAAAGGTGAGGTTTTTACACATAAAAATGTTTTAAAATTAATTTAAGAAGCGTAATGAATAATTCTAACCAACATCGCAAACCCATAAAAATACATTTTGTCCCTATTTAATTTATATGGTAATTATCACTCTTTAGTCATAATTATACGACTAGAGAAAAGTTTTATTTAAAGCTTGTTGATCTACCATACAAATAACTAACCTCATAAATCAAATAATTTTAATCAATAAATGTATAATACTAAGAAGAATATCCAAAACACTTATATTTTCAAGTATATTAAAACCATAAAATTAAAAACATTAACACATAATGAATAAAAAATTTAAATATTTTGACATAAAATTTTTATAAGTTTGGGATATGATAAATCACTTTTTTTAAATGAATGAATAACATAGTATTAATAAATAGAAAAGAACAATCTAAACTTGTTTTCTAACTAATTTTGTTGTGTTAAAAAGTTAAATTCAAAATACCTCATTTTGCTGAAGTAATTTGAATTTAATTTGGATTTTCTACTGAAAATCAAAAATAAATATCTATCTAATTTTCAAATTACATGTTTTGAATTACAGATAATACAACTAGTTTGGGTGGCATAGTTAGCTTCTGACGAATAATATCAATTGCGAGGCACATCATTTCTAATAATTTCTACAGTGGTATAAACATAACTAACATTTTTTTTTACCTGAAATAATATTATAAAAGAAACTAAATATATATTAAAAATTAATTTTTACGAATTAAACATGAATGAAAAATATAAAAAATTATTTTATTTACAGAAATATCACAAAATGAGACAGCAGAAAGAATTAAACAAAATATTATATATATATATATAAATTTGAAAGATAAATGACTATCCATGTTATCGTCTGTACTATTCGATAGTCTTGCTAAGCCATTAAAGGAATTTACATGCCATTATTTTTTGCTTCTCTTCACTTAAAAAATTAAGAAAATAAAGCATAAAAAATAATTTTCTCTTACAAAAGATGTAATTAAATCATAAAAACATTACTTTTTGTTCTTACAATTTTTTTATCGCTTAAAACATTCAGTAACTGTAAATATATTTTTTATTAGGTGTTGGGTTTTTCGATGGTATGAGGTCTGGTATGTGGGTTAATATTTTTTAAGATAATTTTGCTTTTTAAGTAAAATAAACTTATTTTTTAGCTTCAAAAAGCAACGCATAAACTATATTATGATAGAAATTATGTAATGCATGAAAATATTAATATTTGTTTCAGAATGTCTTACATTTATTTACTGTGATACGAACATCCATGGAAGAAATATGCTGAATAAAAATTTGTTTTTAATTCTGAATACTTTTGTTTAATTGCCCAACTTTTTCTATATTCTGCATTTCAAACCAATGTTATTTAAAAAGTCATATTTATATTCAAATATTTAAAAGTTATGAATAGAAATAACTAATTACCAAAGAAAGAAACAAGTAGTGAGTTTTATGATTAATATTATTTAAAAATTTTATTTTATCCCAGACGTAAGAAATTAATTCTGGTATTCATATTATGAATTAAATTGAAGGGTTATAAGATGCTCAAACATGTACCATGCTTAGAAAAATTCAGATCAGTATTTGTGAATGATCCAGGATAATATAATATCATAGGACATCAACATTTATCTGTTATTCCATGTAGTATTGAGCATATTAATAGCATTTGTTCAAATAGAACAAAAATTCGTTTTAAAGTTAGTTCAAACATTAACAAAAATAATATTTGATAACTGAGGGGATACAGCTCTTATCAGAAATTTATCAAGCTAGTAATTAACATAGTGAGAAAGAACATCTGAAGAGTAACCACATAGACAGCATTGCAAGCAATATCCGATCATCCAGAAAACAAGTATAGAGAACTCTGATTAGTTATATAGCGAGAACAAAGAATCTGCTCTAGTTCGATATCTGTTAGTCATCCATTATGAGCTCAGGCGGTCTCAGCCATCGAAGAAGAAAATGATGCCCGGATGTTCAGTTCGAAATTAAATTGGACAATAGGTGGACAGTAGTTGGATCCCCAAGAAAAATGCTCATTGGCCTCTTACATTGTATTCTTCTGCTCGAGTCTTAATGAAAACACTACAGATGCGCACGCTCTTCAATTTGTATATCTGCACGTATGAAGAAATTGATTGTTCTAACATGCCGCCTTATTGCAAGATGAGTTATTTCAAGTAGTTCGAGGAGGGAGAGACACTGCAAAATATTTAAAGAATGAATTTAAAAAAATCTTAAAAATGAAAAACAATGACGCGTAGGAATATTTTAAAGTTGTTCTGCCTCCTTCTCCCTTTTTACCTATTTGATATCAAATAGATGAAAATAAAGAAAAAGTTATAAAGAACAATATTGAACATTTTGAATATTATCTGTAACAAACAATGGGAAATTTTTTATGAATGAGGAATTTCAAATAATCTAAATACGCATTTTAAATTATTTAAATTAAAATTTATTCTAGAGTAAGCATTTTCCTTCACTTATTTCGTAAATTTTCAGAACATTTTCCTGAATTTTTTAATGTATGTAAATATGCAAAACAAAATATATCTATAAATAAATAACTTGACCGTAACAAAATGAGGCAAAGAGAAAATAATTTATAGTAGTTTCACCCCACTGAAATAAGTATTACAAAAAAATAACATGAGCCGAATAAACGCATTAAAGAACAAAGAATCAGAAGAATTTAACGCCGCAATTTTTAATTTTCACGCTAAGATATCAAATTAGATTTGATATCTAAGGCAAACACATGTAAATGTATTTTTTTATGATCAATAAGTGGATCAAACTTTTTAAATTGGATATTCTGATGCAGTCATATTTGAAAGCAAAACTATAATGTCATTTCTTATTTTATTAATATTCTACACGTTAAAAGCATTATAATGTGTATTATTTCTCTTTAAATGTAACTAATAATACTAAATTATGTTTACACTATTTCTTTTTTATTCAGCAACATGTATTATTTAAAGGTAATATAATACATAATTCCATATTTGACTCTATTATTTATTGACAAATACATTTTTGAGAGTAAAATTGAGATTTTTATAATAATTTATTCAAAAATATCATCGAAGCTTAAGTGATATAATGCATAGAACACCATTTGATTGAAATCTAGAAAATTAGAAACAACAAGTAAGAAATCATGTGAAGGAACAGTCGAAAAAATACATGTAGTAAAGAATGTATCTAAAATCTATAAAATATTTTCGCCAAGCTTATCATTATTTTGTTCGGTATACATAGAGATATAAAATACACTGCTCAAAATATTAGAAAATAAGTGGTCTTAACGAATATATGCAAATATTTACATCCATTACTAACGTCAAAAAATTTAAAGTGTAGTAAAAAAACAGAGGAGGAAAACTTCTTATGCAAATCAAAGTTTAAGATGTCAAAAATCTGAAATAGGATAAAAGTGCAGAAATCGTGATTTCGAGAAGCTTCTTTTTTTCGCTGCGTCAGCTCTGAAATTGAATTTTTTAACTTTTGTTTTGAAAAAAGATTACTTCAAAATGTCACAACTTCCCTTATTGGAATCTTTTTCTTGGCTTATTATAAGGAGACTTGTATCTATAGAAAAACAAAGAAGTGTAGTAGACACAATTGGAACGTTACTTCAAGTGTGAAATGGTTATCAAGAACAAGGAAATGTTAGACGTCAGTCAAATCAGGGTTGTCCAAGTCTTAATACAGCAACTGAAGACTGAAATATCCTGTTAACGCCTTGTCTATATAGATCAGCAATGTTAATCAGCTCAAAAAATAATTACTTTCGCAACAGGGTATCAAGCCAAATAGTCTGAAGCTTGTATCAGGGTGGTCGCTGTATATGTAGGCTATTGATGAGCATTCCATTCACATCTGCACGCAGAAAGTAGATTGCTGAACACCGAGATTGTATGCAACGTGAATGGAATCAGGTGTTGTATACTAACGAGTCCGATTCAAGCTGGACTGGGAGACCCGAGGTGATTTGGTCTAGAGAGAAATGAGTGTTAGAAAAAACACCGCTTTCTTTCGGTAAAGATCACATTATATATGCGAAAGTTTGGTCCTTTAATTTGCGTAGGTGTCGATACATACTTATATTTCATATGGAATGGAAGTTTGATGTCGTGAAGGTATGGAGACTTCATGTCGGTATCCTATTGGTGATTCCTTTCTTTAATGAATGATATTGCCAAACCCCATACAGCTCGTCTTGTGGAGAACATACGTGAACCAATACAGAGAATGGAGTGGAAAGCATTTTCTCCTGACATAAATTCAATAGAGCCTGCTTGGGATATATTGGGAGGACACATAAGTGAGAAACTACTATTTTTACTGTCCAAGATTTGGAGATTCCACTTCTTTAAAAGTGCAAGTGGTATTTCCTAAAGTCATATCGATAACCTCATCGCATCCATGCAAAACAGGAGTCTTAGCGTTTCAAAAGATATCATGCGATATTAAACATTTTGCAACATTTCCAAACAATTCTTTTTTGTCTTGTACTTGTTTCCAAATTGTTGACACGGAACATCTTTTCAAGTTCTTTCCTTCATTTTAAAGAATGAAAGCAGCCGGGCATTTTTTGTATCTTTTTTTTTTGTATTGCATTTTATTATACGTATAGTCTCAATTTATGCCTATGTATGGCTATCTTGCATAGTGTTCTTAACTTGTTTGCTTGTTCCCTTAATTCCTTTCAGTAGTGCAGTCCCTAACTGTTTCATTAACTAATTTCTGTGTATAATTACGTTTAGCAAAGCATTAAATTATCTACTCAAAGAACGTTCAGTTTGATGCATTCTAATAAAAGGGCACTAAAAGTAAGTATAACAATTACGTCACCTGAAAAACATTACTTTTTGTCTCATTTTGAGCTTCCTAAGCCCACATCTTTCCCAAATAATTCTTATTTTCATCTTGTAAAGATCAATCCAATTTTCAAAAAATGATAATTGCATAATAATATTAACAAAATAAGAATAAAAACTGCATTGAAATTAACAAAGGTTGAAGTTAAAATCAAGGAATTCAGAGCCCGTCATTTTATCGCAATATATTGACACAGAAAAAACTGAAATGAAAAAAAAAAGAAAGAAATACTTGTAACAAATATTCCCTAGGAAATGCACGATGTATCTAAAAAGTACTAAAACAATATCCTGAAGCATATTTTTACTTAGTTTGATATACATAGAGATATAAAACACTTTTAAATATTTTATAGCGTAATTTTTGTGTTTAATCAGTTTTAGCGAATCGAGAGAGCATTAAATCAAATAAATTTCAATGTAACGAGTAATAATAAAACTGACACTCGATGTAAGCCATGAGTACCAATGATAAAAAGTGGAGGGAAAACACTATTTTTCTTCTCACACACACAACTCCTATTCAATCTTGATTTCTCCCGAAGGAATTCCGATCCTACTTCATTTAAAGCGAAAATAAAATAAAAGATTATCTATTTTCCGAAGTCCAATTAGCCTCTCTTCTTATTCCTAATGAAGCGGGATGATGCAGTATAGTTCTGAAATTGCTTTTTGCTCATAGAGTACATCAAGTAAATTGAGTCTATTTCTCTTTATTTTTTCTCATAGTTGTTGTATTCAAAAAGAAATTTTTAGATGAGCGATAGTGGATAAAAATACAAGATACATCACAGTTGTATCTTGGCGCAACAGCCAGATACAGCACCAGATAAGATGTGTCTGTAATCTTGAGATTTGAAAGAAACAAGAAAAGAAACAATGGTTGAAAAGAATGAGTGTAAAATACGGAAGGATTTCTAAGGCATCGCTGGGGAGCGTTACCCATATTTACCAAAAATAATAAACTCCTTTGGAAATATAAAGACTAACATGGTACTTATGTGTCCTAATACCTGTAGCTAAATTTAAAAATAGTAAGCCCCGAACAAGTATTTCGATGAGGAGAGACAAGTTTGGATTTGTTATAAATGTATGTATCGTCATGCAATTGCCCATTTCCATGACGTGCATAGGCAACCTTATAATTTCATCCTTATTATATATGTACTGTACACCTATTTTAGAATATAGTTAACAAAAAAGTTACTAAAATTCTAGTATACGAGAAATCTAGTTGAGAGAATGATTAGTTTCGTTTAGTTGAAGTTTTTATTAATGTCGCATCAGAAGCAACTAGAGGGCTGGCTACGAACCTCGTAATTTTGAACCTCGGTCAAATGACGAAGACAACACCTGACCTGGCACTCCCTTCTCCTAACTTCCACACCACACCATTAGAGAACTTTAGGCCCCAACAGATTTAACGTACATCAGCCTCGGCTACACTGCAGGTCTTTAGCGGAAAATGATCGAGCACGCGTCTGAATGAAAACCGCCGGCCACCAATCTGAAACCATGACCACTAGGCTACCACGGTTCAGGTTGTGTGGTGGCTATTAAATTAAATAGAATTTTGTAATAGATAACGAAACTTTTATTTATTATGTATATTTCTTATATATTTTTATATAATCATCTCCACTAATATTTTTGATTTATAATTAATTTAATTAATCATCACTAGTATGGTAGAGGGCGCGTTTCATCTGCGTTATAGATTTACAGCGTACTAATTTTAGAATAATATTAACACATACCACGTATACATATATTAAATTCTCAATGTCCTAAGGTCATCATGAGAGATGATTTGTGCTGTTAGAGATAATATAATATGAGGTAAGTACTTCATATGGCATTTCATGATATATGTTGTTAGGAAGCAGGGAAATGGATTTGTAAGCACTGACATACCCAAAATTATCTATCTGAATGAAATTATCCTTTGCCTTACTGTTGCCGTTGGCTATGATCATATGATAAATATACTATTTGACTATAAATAAAAAAAAAATTAGGTACCTTTAAGAAATAATAATGTTTGGAAATAGTTTACATCCAAAAGCAATTGTCTATAATTAAAGCATATCAGTCAAAAAATTACCAATATATAGAAAATAAAAAGAATTCCAAATTTTTGATTGTATAGCCTTTATAAAAAAATTTCATATATCTAGCTATTATGTTCAATTTGTTATGAAATGATTAAAAAGAAAGACAAATTATTTTAATACCTTAAAACTAAACTGATTTTTCACAGTATTTTACTTTTTATGCCGGTCGTGTATTTAAAATGCTAAAACACTTATTTAAATTAAAGTAAATTTTTTAAAACTATTGGCGTAAAACAAATTATATGGTTGTGAGAAGAATATAAAAATATTTTTTTATCAATTAAAAATTTTAAATTTTGATGTTTTTTACTGTAATTCTTAGTGT
>BMAW01130487.1:0-26166 GCA_019974015.1 Nephila pilipes | reverse complement strand
ACGTCCCCCATGTTGATATTACAAATTCCAACTGATAATATAACATAAAGGGACGATTATGCTGGCACCTGGCGAAGAAATATAACATTAGCCTTGTAGAGCGGGAAAACTACAATAGTTAAAAGTGTGTATACATTTTTTTGAAGCACCCTGTATATATATATATATAAAAGATTATGAAACCATAAGTAACAGTAGTATAACCAAAACTGTTTACAAAATTGTACGAAGTTATACTAATTAAACATTAATAGAAAATGGTTTAACTTCGTAGAAGCAGACTTAATTTTAAAATCATGAAATACTTTGGAAAAAATTATTAATTATTAATTTCTAGGTAAGTTTTTATTAAATAAAATGATATTTTTTTCTTTTCATAAATATGGTGATCATAAGCATTTACTTTTAAACATTTGATTTTAAGAAATTGATTCTGGATACCGTGTTCCATTAAGTCATTTTTCAGGAATTCTATCATTTAAAATTTATGGTATCTCTAAAATAAGACAGCCATGTTTACAGCTAGAAAACTTTTACCTTGATTTCCGCCGTTAAAAATTTATGATGCCTGTAAGAAATGACAGATTTGAATAAAGTTTACAGCCAGGGATCATTTTCCACGATTTCCACCATTAAAAATTTATGGTACCCCTAAAATATATGGCAGTGTTTCAATAGAGTTAACAACTAGAAGTCATTTCCCATGATTAAATTGCTTCTGATGGAACTCAAGTGTTTATTATCATGAAATCCGTTTTCACTCAACGACCTCAGGTTCCATGATTACGTGTTCCCTAGATGAAATTCATAAATCAGTTGGTTCGAATGAAAAAAAAATTTCTATTTATTATCACACTTTCAAAGAGATTATTTTTAAGGAAAGTGAAAGTATTTTATAATTTTTTTGTGTTTTATTATTTCATTTTATTATTCTGAGGCTTCATTTCAGCTGAGACGGAAGCAAAACCAACTTATTATTTTTTTAGAAATTGCGTGCAGTGAGATTGATTTATTATTCATTAACGTCATTTTTAGAAGCAACACGAGAGCTATTGGTGACAGGACTCATAAGTTTGAATCTCGGTCAAGTTGGGGTTATTGATAGTTCTATGATTTTACACTTTTCATGATTCGCATTTTGTTGTATTATTTTATCAAATTGTTTAATTTCGCTAGCTCCGGTAATATTTCCTTAAAGATTATTGGCTTCGTATTCCAGTTTGACATTCTTTTATTTTGTATTTTAGGAATTAAAAGGAAGCCAATTACTCTGTAGGTGTGTGAATCATTCAGTATTTAAGATCCAAAAAATAACAAATAATACCATTAACACAGTTAACTGGAAAATTGATTTAATTAGCCTGTTACTAGTTAGACTCCCTAGTCACACAGCAATATTTGTCCAATGAAAGATTTTGAAGTTCTAGAGACATTTTGGGAATCAATTACCACTTCTCATAAAGCCGAAACTAAAATACGAGATGTGATTATTAAATAAACAGACTAACGCCGCAAAACATTTTAATTTAAATTTATATATACTTACTTAATATCACTTTCAATATACATCCATCTTTTTTATTTATAACGCTCCATTTGAATTTTCTAGTGTTGAAAACGGTGCTGGAATTCTCAGCTCCTTATTGACACGAACCTTTTTTCTCTTTCACATCTTAAAAGGACTCAAATCTTGTTTCTTTTAGTACAGATTTCGCCTTCGGAAACAGATAGAAATTACATGGCGCAAGATCCGGTGTATAAGGCGGATAGTCTAACACTGGGATGCTATACTTGGCTAGAAACCCATCGGCAGACAATGTGGAATGAGTCGGCATATTTTCTTATTTCAAATATTTGCCATAAGGACTCATTGTCAATTTTTATGGTCTCAGCAATCGGACGAATACTTAACCAACGGTTATATTGAAACAGAGTATCAAATGTTTCTATATTGTTATTCGTGTTTGACGTGGAAGGGTGATATAGCGCGAATCATATTGAACGTCTTCTCACTATATTAAAAGTCCTTATGCCATTTAAAAATGCGTGCACGAAATAAAATTTCAATGCCACTCACTTCTTTCAATAAAGTATAAATTTCAGCAGTGGTTTTTCCAAGTTTCTTGAGAAATTTCTCAAAACTTCTTTACGACTGTACGATTTTTTACAGAAACGAGAGATACTGTAATTGAAAGAGAAGGTTTCACGCTAAACAGCTGTTGGTCGATAGTATTTGGCGCATGCGCACTTTTTCAGTAGCAGTCAGTCTCGTTATTTAATAGCCCCACTTCGTAGATATTATAGGTTACCTAACTTTGGGTTCGTAATCAGTTTAGTTTTTGTGCAACATTGATGCTATTGTCTAATGTTATAACGCCGTATGGGGGGACTCGACAGTGCATTATTATGGTAAGATCAAGCAATGAGGGATTTAGAGAGGGGCTTGCACTTAACATACTCAAACTAAATAGAAACTGTGCTCACGCATATAGCTAACTTAATTTCTTTTTAATTTTAAATTTGTAGACTAAAAGGTATTGAGTAAATGTAAGCTTTTATTTAAAGATTTCAGAGTAAAAAAATAATTTTTTTTTAATGTTAAGTAATATATAATTCATTAAAGCTTAAAAATTTTATTACATATTTTGATCTCATATATAATTAAAAAGTTATGATAGTTAATTTATCGGCAATTACCAATATATCTTAGTTAAACTCTTTAAGATTTTAGAAGAAATATATTATTTTACATTTGAAAGTCCTTTTTTTATACTTTCTACTTCTTTCAATAAAAGCTGGATTTAAGTATGTTTTTAACTATTAGCCTCTCAAGGGGCTATTGTTTTAGTTTACTCAAAAATATCGTAGCTTATCACTTTTTAAACATTTACCTTGCTTTAGAGTATAATTTTTATGTAAGCTTTTGCCAGTAACTAATTTAATTTTTAAAAATGCTTTATAATAGATTTCTCCTTTTTTTTTTTTTTTGAATGGAAATAAAATATTTATGTAATACATGTCTGATGCCTGCTTTCACCAGTAATGTACTTAATATTCAAAAATATGTCATGCTCCCCGATTCTTTTCAAATTGGACTGAAATAAAACAAATATAAAAATTAAGTATTTTATTTACTTATGGATTTATGCGTTACCTGAAAACATACGTAAACAGGAATCAAAATATGACTGCAAATGAATATTTTACTGTAATGTAACTATATATACTGTATTGTATTACTATAATGTAACATTCAGAATTTTAAGATAGCAGTAGGCATCTAATGTTTCTTAGCCACACAAGCGGCTAATGTTTATTTTAATCCATATATATTTAAATTTTCATTCCGAATTTTAAGTAATTAAAGAGCTTGCTTTGTACTTGAATAAAATTGTTGTAATTTGCAAAATGCATATTTTTAATTTCAGCTATATGAATATTGCTTATCACATTTCAGGTATGCATAGAAGCCGTGGTTTAATAATAGAAGAGGCTGTGTTAATCTTGAAAAGTCTCTCTTCGGATTGCAATAAGACTCCTTTAGAAATTCTACCTGATGAAAAAATGTCAATCGATGAATCAGCATTTTAGAAATCAGTTTCATAATCTGATTTCTAAGATGCTGAAAATTTTGTCAGAAGTTGAGATGAAGAACTGGAAAAACAAAGTGTCAAAAGAGTATGGAAAATGGGAAATACGAGAACATTGGTTCCAATTTTTTCACTAAATTCAGAACTTATTAAATCATTTTTATTCTTAATGTTACTCTTGTCATACAATGCTCCTGGCTTTCCTTTGCGAAAAATTAAGTCGTTGTGAAACATGAAAAATTTACACAGAGTCAAACCCCACAAAATGTGAAGTGTGCAATGTTTATTTATGCTTGAAAGAAAGAAAACTTATTTTCGTGACTTTCATCAAGAAGAGGTTTATGCATCTTGTTATACATGGTATTAAAAAGTGCCAATAAATATTATTTGTATATTTTATTTATTTCAAGACTGTGAAACATGTTCAACTTTAGTGATCATATTGAACTAAAATGTAACAGTTTAATTTATTAGCTCTAATTAACGATATTGTTTTGAAATTTTGTATTATAATAATCACACCAATTCTTTTTTCACAATGCAATAAACCAAATTTTAAAAATTTTATTCTTTTTAATTCATTATTTGGGCATAATAGGTTCGAAAGAAACTATTTACAATTTTATTAGCTTATCTTCATAAGGAATTTTAATCAATGCTAGAAAAATTACAGCGTTTACTAGACTTTTAACGAATATATATTAAAGAAATATAATTAAAAACTAGAATTTAAGAAAAAGAAAAAAAATTAATTTAATTATCTTAATGTATCTTTTTTCAGTGAATTGTTATTAGAATCACACAAAACATTGGTCCCGATTTTTAAATTATCTATTAATCTTAAAAAGTAAACAATTTTTTTGGAAAAAAAGTAATATTTTTTAAAATACTTTTGATCGAGAATTTAGATGAATAAATAAAAATTTTACCATTTGATAAAAAACATTAAACTGTAAAGTATCTATATTCTGTGTCAAATTTGCATCTGGATTAATTAAAATGAAAGTACGAATTTTTCAAATTTGGGAGATATATTTAATTTAATTTTTAAATTAATATGAATTAATAAACTTTTAAGATTTCAGTTCTTAATAGATGTAAATTGTATAGGCATACGGGGTTAAATATACGGGGCTAAAATCATTTTAAAATTAAAAATTATTCAATTAAATAAACTTTTTCCTTTACATTAAAGTTGGAAAATTTCTAAATGAATGTAAGTTAATTATTTTTTTTGCCATTTAAGAATAAGTATAATTAATTTGGAGAGGGGGGGAAGAACAATTTGCAGAGGGATCTCCTTTTGATTATTCTATAAATTAAATTCGTCTTATTTTAAACTAACAAGATCACAAATGCAAAGAAAATAATCCTGTGAGGAAATATAATTTTATTATTTTAACAAAAGATTCAATCATCACCAAGAGTCTTTTTATTTCAGCATATGATTTTTAATTTAATCTACCAGTTGTAGCATGTACTTTTCTCTAAAATATTATTATCCAATAGACTGATTTAATGATTTAATTGGTTTCGTAATCTTCATGACGTGACACCAAGCCTTCCAATCATCATTTGATCTCAGGGGCTGAGTCATTTTTTATTTGCTTTGTACTAACGGTTTGAAAAACGGTTGTCTTTGTAACTAATGAAAATAGTACAGTCATGGTCACAAAAATTTTTAAGAACATTTTCTAGCCTGCCGATAACTTGGTAGCACATTACAAGTGGGTTAGGCTTGCATTTCAAGAAACTTTTGAGGGCTTCTCAACTACCAAAAAATAAGTCTTCATAAACTTCTTTGCAAATAGTGAAATCATAAGATAATTCAATAATAAATTATTATATTGAATATATTTAAGCTAAATGTAAAAATGTAATTAAATTTAAAGCAAACGCTACAGTATTAAACTGAATATTATATATTAGCTATATGCAATTAAAATTAATGCACAAAGGATAAATTATTAAATTGAATTATTTAATCAATATGTGATTAAAATTTAAGCAAATGATAAGAAATTGAAAAAGTGATGTGATATGCCAAATTGATCAAACTAAAACAATAGTCTTTGGGGTGGATAACAAATATATTTGCTATGTATATTTACTAGATTAGTACTGTCCGAGTGTCGGTTGTGTAATTTATTTTGTAAAGTAATTTTGAATTGTAATATTAATATCCATTTTGAAAATAAATATAAAATTCGATAAGGTTATATACCATATGATTATTTAAATTTCTGTTACTATTTATTATATTAACAAAATTTGATAATCCATATATTAATTGAAAATAATGAAACTGCGTTGGTACATGATTCATATAACATTGAAAATGCAGTAGGGAGTGAACCACATATTTATTATTTGAAATGAGGAAGGTATGCAAATCATATGCAATACAAAAATTTTATATGTAAATTCCACTGAAGTATATCATTCTGAATGAATCTCCGATACAATGTTATTTTCTAATTTTTCTTATGCATTCCATGATTGAGGGAAAAGAAAATGAATGAAACAAAATTTCATTTACAAAGGTTTTGTGTTAGAATTGCTGACACTATCGTGGAAATCACTGTTTCATTTCATATAACCTTCAGTAATATAAATTACAAAATGAACTTATAAGAGGCATTATAAGCACAGAGCAAAATACTGCAAGAAGTATTTTTAAATACTTTTCAAAACATAAACTATTAGATGGGATTATCAGAGGTTTTTATGCGTACATCTCAATATTGTATATAAAAATGTATTAAAGATATGTATGTATATATATTTAAAATAAAAGATTATAGTAATATTTTAAAAATTTTCATTCAGAGTAGCAAAGTTTCAATTTTCTTTAAAATAGAACATACCAAATTCTAAATAAAATAGAACCACTACTATACACAACTTTTAACTCTTTCGTAAACGAAGAGAAAAATATATTGTAAATGAAGAAAATATGAATAGCATGCCCAAAACCCAAGAGAAAATCAGCATAATGGGTATTTAAGTTTAAATATCGCACAATAATTTGTCTAAATAGAATGGAAATATACAAGATTTTGAAATTAGTGTAGATATTTCTTCACAATAGGCAACATAGACTAAATAAACTAAATTAAAATTTAAAATTATAAAGTAGACAATACATAACAATAGGCAACATAATATTAAAGGTTTAGTAATTTCAAATATAATTTAAATCTATAATATTAATAATACGGCTTTTAACCAGTGTAATAAAACAATATTATTTAACTTTGTCAAAAGAGTTTTCATTTTTGCAAAAGTATGGAATATCCAAGTGTAGTTACTTTTCACGTAATCTGAAGCATACTTTTTAAAATTATAGATTTGAAAATTCCGCAAGAATAGCAGTTTCTACAGAATACTTCTTTGTATCTAGTACGGCTTGTCTTTCATGTGAATTGGAGAGTGCCATAGTTTTGTTTTTCGCATTTTATGGTTGTGATAGTCGCTTTTCTTTCTCATACATTGTATAGCGATCTTCTAGTTTCTCAAAAACAAAAGTTACTTTTGGAATTCCTATGTTCAGCATGACAAAGAACAGCATCGGAAAAAGTTCATTTTGTCTGAATCAAAATAGAATGTTTTCATGCCGGAATGAAAGGCGGCAGCACTCAGTCGATTTTTCATCCAGGATAAATAAATATTCAAATTTTTCTGAAGAAAATATACAAACACTACATAGATCCTATATAAAAAGTATGGAGATCATAAAATGTTGGTACATGGTTGTGTGGAAAAGAAATATCATGGCGAAGTGAGGCACGCTCAGCATTCATGTCAACATAGGAAAATTGTTACAAGCTCAATTCGAATAATTAAGAAGATATAGTCATCATGTTATTGAAATTGAAGTATATTTTCAGGTGTGTATTAAATTGACCTTTTTTTTTATTTAAATCAATGTCATTTTTTTACATAGGAGGATACTTAGAAGTGAAACATGTAGAAGCCAAAATAGGTATCACAAGTAGCGAGCAGAATTGCGCCTATTATACAGCAAGTATTCGACGAAAAACCCATAAATCGGTTGACAAAATGCTTCAATAATTCACATACGAGGAGTTTCCCTAATTATCTCTAGTTCTGTATTTAATCGACAATGAGGAAACTAAAAGATTTACAGACAATTTATATATATATGTGTGTGTGTGTGTGTTTGTGTGTGTGTGTGTGTGTGTAAATTCTAAAAAATAGATTAATTAATAAAGTAATGAATAAAATCTTTACAATACTATTCAGTAAAAAATATATATATCACTCAATAAAAAGATAACAAAAATTGAAAATGAATAAAAAAATTAACTTTAAAAAGAAAGCATTACACTCTATAAATGAATTTCAAAACCAAGTAAAGTCAGTGAACAAATAATACGACTTCCAATGAAAGAGGTATATATTTGGAAATACAAGTATTGAAAAAAAGTAAACATCAGTGAAAAACAAAAGAATATGGTGTGTCCTAACTAATACTAATATAGGCTGCAGAATGCAAGGAGCTGGGGTTTCCAGAATTATTAGCCAATCTGCCCCCATTAACATTTTATTATATAAAAACAGTTATAAAATCAATAAAGCATTTAAATATCTCAATTTACACACACACAATTATTATTATTAGTTTGTATTAACTAAAAAATCTTTATAAAAATAAAAAAATAACACCTTTATTATTATTATATATATATATAAGCTATCACTACATTTTACATTAATTACACTTACAAAATTTATGGTAATTAGGCATCAATTGTTAAGATCTCATTTAATAGAAGGTAGTTAATAAAAGGACGAAAAATTATTTCGTCTTTTATATATAAAAAGAATCAAGATTCCACTTAGTCTTATGATCTTACTTCGTAATAGAAAGTAAGCAAATTTCACTTTATGTATTAAAAGCATTTTAATTCTTGATTTATTTCAATAGATGGAAACACAAATATGTAGTTTTAAATATTAATCAAAAATAAATTGAAGTATGTTACTTTATAATTTTAAATTTAAATAAGTATTTTAGAACAAAAATCGGTATTCTTGCAATTAGTTGTATTATAAAAAAAAATTTTATAGCTTTTTTCAGAATGGGTTGGAAGTAGATATCTCGCGAATTAAGGTCTTATGAGAAATAACGGATATTTTGAAGTATGTTTTTATATTAATATAAAATATTGATGATTATAATTGGATAAGACTTTCGTCAAATCTCTTTTAAGTGCGTTTCATTAGATTTTGATGTTATTTATATGTTTTTATTTTAAGTTATATTTATTTATTCTCGTGTACAAAATTTTGATTTATTTGTTCTTGTTCCTTAAATTGAAGAAAGAACATTATGAAAGTTCACATAAAATTAGTTTTTGATATAATGATTCAAAGTTTGGAATGTGGTTTGTCCCACAGCTTTGGTGACGGAAATATTTCTTCGAGGTAAATTGACAAATGAGCAATCCTCTATATTCTGTTTAAACATGGATGTTATGGTTATAACTGGCAAACCAAAATTTTTCCTTCTCCTTACTAGTTAAGAGCTCATCATCTTTTATGTGATAATAGTTGAAAATCAGATTTCGTTGGTTTTTGTTTTTGATAGTAATTTTTTTTTCGATTGTGTCAGAAATTTAAAATTTACGTCAATTAAGAAAATGACTTGGTCTTCTTAATTTAATGTGCATTTCTTTCTGATGTTTTCAATGTGTTTTATAATATGAATGGCGTTGCTAGATGAAAAATAATCTTTTAAAAAGAGAGGGATTTCCTTGGCATGCTAGATAATAGCTAGAAACTTAAAGGACCGGGGTATTTGTGGAAGTAGATATACCTGTGAGTTCAGGAAATTGACAATGATGAAGTAATCATAGTATATTTCTAATCCACTGGCAAAATAGGTTAGCAAATCATATTTTGTATTCCTTCATTTGGCGTTGTTTGGAGTGCTTATATCACATTTTAAGCAAGGTTTCAATATCTTATTATGAATGATAAGTCCTTTTAATTTGAGTTTCTGAATATTTTTTTAAATATATGCAATATATTTCTTTTTGTTTGTAGATTGCATTGTTTGTTATTTTGAGAAAGCTCCTGATGAAGTATTGAGAGATCTTAGACAATAATAGAAGCAAAGTAGTAAGCTAAAGCCATTAGTAAAATTCATACAAATCCTGCGATACCTTTAATTCTGTGAGATAAAATTTTAAAACTTATTTTTATATGGTTTAATCAACATATAGATAAATTTTATTGAAATATGTAGTGTAATAACGTGAATATAGTTTGAATTACAACAAGAAGTTTATCTTTATTACTTGCGGAAATGGATGAATTTAAATTGATCAAAATTTTGATAATAAAGCTTTAATTTTTTTTTTTTTTGAATCCATAAGCAAATATGGCTAATCAAATGATTTAAGTATTATTTCACTTAGAGCTATACAGAGTTTCCGTGATTGGCGCGATTGCAAAAGTCGCCAAATTGGATATTTTTAAATTCGCGCCTGGGGAGAGTCTCTCAATAGCTTTTTCACCAAATTCAATTATTAATAGAAAAGTTCCATATTATAATTACACAATAAATATCGGTTAAATACAGAAAAATAACATCTCATGGGTTATCTCCGCATTAAAAATGATAAAATTTTTACGTTAATTTTATCTTTTTCTTAATGTCATATTTTTCAGTACAGATAATGTTTAATGCTTAAAATTAAAATGTAATATAATTTTCTTTTATGAGATTAACATGCTGCATTTTTCAGAAAGAATTTACATTACACAGAATAGCATTTATTATATTATATAACTTGCATTTATAATATATAATGTACAATTTCTTTGTTCGAAATAATAATAATAATAATTATATATATATATATATATATATATATATATATATATAACTGAAAATTAAAATAATTTATTTTTCTCTCTCTTTAATTTATACATTCTTATAACTAACTATAAAAGTTGGAAAAAATGATCAATTACACTAAATAGGAAAGCAGCAATAACATTTATATGTAAAAATTCAAAAACACGCCTCATTACAATTTTGATTTATATAATTACAGTTTAATGGTTTCAGAAGTTAATGAGAAGGTTAATCTGATGCGTCTGTGTTTTTTACTCCTTTGGTATGATTTGTTTACTAATGAAAAATTGAAGAAAAATGACAATAATGTGATTTTGTTCCCGATAATAGTCATTTCTTTTATATTATAGATTCAAGGAGAAAAAGAATTCTAACTACTCTGGGGGAGAATAAATTGAAGTGAAAGTAATTTACAAACCTCTCCTCTCGTAATTAATGCAAATAGGTTCCGTGCGGCTCCCCCGTAAACAGTTTAAATCTCCGTTTATCAGCTTGCTTTGACTTTTGGAGAAGTATTATTTTTTATTACTCTTTCTACCATTTCACGACCGCTGACGCTATTGAATATTTTGAATTAAGTAAATTTTAGTGAGAGCTTTTCGGAGCTGTAAAAGCATAAAATTTGACGCGGTTTTCTGGATCTCTCATTAATTTGCTATGGAAAGAAAACATTTTTACTCAGCAAATCAGTGACACACACAGTTCCTTTTTTTCTACTTAGTTATGCACTACAACTGATAGACAAAAAAGATTGAAGGGCATTGTAATTTTTCTTAAATTATAATTCCTATGCTACATTAAGTGTTTAAATGATAAATATTGCAATTAAATTTATTTCATAACTCTATAATATTTAGCTTCCGTGTCCTATTGTCATATCTATATGTTGAATTGTAACGTAAGTTTCATTGCGATTTTCTGTGTCATATTATTATTTTTAAGAGTCCAAATATATTGCTTTTGCATATTAAATATAATTTGAGACGTCACTTATTTTAACTGTTTCACAATAAAGTCAATAATATCGAATTTGGAAATAAAATAGCAGCGATTTAATTTATACATGAAAACACCTTTAGATATGAATATGAATAAGAAATATAAATAAAATATCAAGAAATTTGAAAAACCTTAACATTTTATGAAACTACAAAAATGGAGAATGAAATAATGAATGCTGTAAGAAATTTTAGACTGATAAACTGGGTTATTCTAGCATTATAATCCAAACTATTACTATTTGTTAAGCATATTATTAAGAAATAACTACAACACCAAAAATATAAATTAAAAAAAATTATATATATCCGAGTGTGTGTGTGTGCGATACATCCCCATATTTTCCTCTTTTTAACCTTCTACATTTTCTAATTTTAACATCCATTTAAATCCTACCCACCATCTTTCATACATGTATTAAATAAAACATTTATTCTAGCTGTAAAACTTATATTTCGCAAAATCGCGCTTGATTTATAGGCTCGTTTAATTGCTATGCTAATAAACGAAGGACATTCTCTCTCCTTCTTGTGTATAAAAATCAATTCTGGCTATTGGTCTCTGGTTCTTCTTAATCCTATTTCTGATTAGCAAGCCCATTCATTTGTAATACCTGATTTACATTCTTGCTTGTAATGTAATGCTTCTGTATAAACTATCTTCAGTACGATAAATTATGTTGTTTTGCAAAAGAATTGAACTCTTTCGAAGAAATTATGATTACAACAATCACTATCAAAATGTGACTTTAATGTTTCAAAACGGTATGATGTCGCAATTCATTACGTGCATGTAGAGATGTTGTTTTACTAATGATCAGTGTATTTGATCTCATTGATTACTGATATAAAACTCCATGTACTCGTATACTCTTATGAGTTTTCTATTACCAGAAACATATTTTAATTTTAAGAGTTTAAATTATTTTCCTACAAAAAGTTATAAATCAAATACTTATGAAAGTACTGTAATATATTAATTTTGAAATAGAAATTTTTAACGAAATTACGTGACAAATTTGCTGAATATTAGATTCAGCCTTAAGGAATTGCTTTAAATTTAGCTAAGAAAAATGTATATTAGCATGAAATATATTTTACAATAAAATTATTGTTATGTTTTATAACTGATAACATTTTAATATCTTGCAAGGCATAGATGATGTATTATATAATTATGCAGAATCACGAGTATCATAATTGTTTCATGGATATATTTTCAAACAAGAGTTTTACCTTCAGATTATGAACTATTTCAAGGCCCGCTGCTTTACAGTGATTCCTACGTACAACGTACTTTGAATATATATATATATATATATATATATATAAAATACGAATCGTTTGCGAATTCAAAAGACCTTTGATAATATTAGGTCTTCTCCTAAGCAGACCTCTCTCATGTAACTTTCTGGAAACACTTATCTTTCAAGTCAGGGCTTCAGTAAGTTCCTGTAGATTACGAGACAACTCAGGAGCTGTTATATTCCTGTAAATCCCTGTTGTGATGGATAAATATCAATCTTCATTTCTCACCATGGTTCTTGGATGACCATGTCTAGACATTACCTCAGATGATCCAGTCTCATTACACAGTCTCCCTAAGTTGCTCTAACTTTCAAGCATTTTGTACTTGAGTTAAATGTTGATAACTTAACTTGAGTTTAGCTATCTGTTAACTTCGTGGTGTGTTTGTGTTATTAGGCACATTTGTGGTCTAAAATTTCAATCAAATTGTGTATCTTAAGTCTTCAACTTAATTCCAAGGACAGGAAAAGTTATTAATATTTACACTCAAAAACAGTTCAATTACCTTTTAAAGTCTTATTTACCCGTATTGTTTCTCTAAAAAGGGAAAGGCTTTGTACTGGTTAAATTTTCCTCAACACGGATACAAAAAAATTTAAAATGTACAAAATATTATTCTTATTCACATACTCAGATCCGATGTGAGTTAATCCGTAATGAAGGAAACTTCAACCAGTAAGCGGCAGTTTATAGTAGCTGTAGATCACACCAACTTCTATTGCAGCCTATTTTTCTGTTCTAAATTTGCATATTTATTTTACCGTCTCTTTTATCTGAAATTCCTAGCATCTATTCACTTTTCTCCTAAAGTTTACCTAATTTGCACAGTTACGTCTCACTTAGTTAGAAATTTAACTATCATGTCGGAAAGAAATCTCAGATAGTATTAAGGGATTGCTAGCAAATAATCCATGCTACAGCTTAATAACTTAGTTAGATGCTTTTTAAATGCACTCGATGTTTAAAAAAAGTGCATCAAAAAAATCGTGCGAGAGAATGAGATGTGTGAATGAACCAAACACGAAAATTGGTGCATACGCTTACAAAACAGTTTCTTAAGGCTCCCGTCTACCCGCCATTTTGATTTCGTCAGCTTAATGTTAATCCTATGGAATTTCGACTTTAATTCTCACATCTTTATTATTTGATTTATTTGAATGCAATAAAGTGCATCTGAAAGAGCAAAAAATAATGAATGCTTCTGTGGAATTACTTTTTTCCTAAGATTTTTAAAAATATTTTTATTCTTATTTCAATTATTCGTTTTTGAGTTTTTCGGTCTTTAAAGAATATTTTCAAACATTTTTAAAAATCTTAGGAAAAAAGTAATTCCACAGAAGCATTCATTATTTTTTGCTCTTTCAGATGCATTTTATTGCATTCAAATAGATCAAATAGTAGAGATGTGAGAATTAAAGTCAAAATTCCATAGGATTAACATTACGTCCTCGAAATCAAAATGGCGGGTAGACGGGAGCCTTAACACTCCGTCCACGTGAATGGGTAATCTAATGTAATCCACACTAAATTATTTTAACTTTGTGCAACCAACATAGTGTATAATTTTTTTTTTGTATTTTATGTAAATTTCTTCACATACTATGTTTTCATTGAATTATCACTTCAAGGGCAATCAAGATGTTGAATTGAAGATTTACTTAGCAATTATTGTAAAAAGATACGCGGAATATTTTCCTAGCTTTCTCCATATTTCATGTCTGAAATAGCTAAATTTATTCTATTTTAGGTAGATAACATTGCTTCGATTTATCTCGCTCAAATGATTCATTTGCTTAGTAATATTTTTATCATACGCAAACGATTTTTCGAATGTTTTTTTACTCTTATATTCCTTATTATTGTTTTAAATATATTTTGTATCACTTTATGACGATAGAAGTGTTCCAAATGCTTTAATTCACTGCTGCGCTTGAAAATTAAGAAGTAGTTTTTTTCTGCAAAGAGATATACGTGGCATATATTATATTTTCCCAATTTCGTTGCTGCCGCGGTAGATTAGTAGTCATCGGCGCGAGCTCACTGCCAGGGTTTCATTACCTGAATGATCGTTAGAATTTTTAATTTTTTATCTTCATTTTTAATAGTTATTCAGTCTATTTAATAATTATGGTTGATAGAATGATAATAATTAAACTTATTGTTCAGTTATCAATACATAAAAAATATTAATTGGAGCAATCAATTTACATTTAATTCTTTAGGAAATTTAAATTCAAGTTTGAAGAAATGAATCATCGATTGATCAAGTGGAAAAAAATTATTTTAACAATTTTTAATAAATATCATCACACACACATTCATGATGAAAAATGGAGATCTAACCGTCCAAGGAAACACCGCCTTGCCTTACTAAAGTGAGCCTAATAAAGAAAATAAGGTTATAATGTCGAAATATTCCCGTTAGCTAGTTTTGCCTGTTAATTTGATTTTCTTTCTTTCGCTTTCAACCCTCAAAATAGTATAATCCTTCCTTCAACGAAGAAATTTCCTCTGATTGGTAACGACGAATGCCCTCGAAAGATTATTGGATTTAACGTACCCATCTACTTTTCTTCCATTAATCAGGGATTTAAGACCTTCCTTTAGCGATTCCAACAGGAAAAACCAATCAAATAAATAGGATTGATATGATTATTTTTTTTTTTGTATTTCAAGGAAAAAATATTTCACAGAGCAATACAATCTCTTAGATTTTCTCAAAAGTTTAATTTATGAATATGAGTTTGGTTTAAAAAGCTTCTGTTTGCAAAAGCAGATGGCGATGCTTAGGAAGGTTGGTTATGCTATTGTGTTCTACCATCTGTTAGACGGTACAAAAATAATGCCACTGATTCATCGACAAGTTTTGATTTGGCAACCATTTTCTGCCGAATGATAATTTGGTTGCTGCTACGTTGAGTTGTCACAGCTCGGGATCATCAGTATACTGTAACATCTCTTTAATTCAACATTCAATGGTTTGGCACAATCTTATGATCGAGATGTTGGCAATCGGATGTTTTTGTTTAGATTCGGTGTTTCTTGACCTTGACCACCAGTTTGCTACATAACGCAGTCTTGTGTTTCCTCCTCGTGTTTTTAGTAACTTTTAATTTTCATTTCGGAACAATATCTCTTGTTTTCATGGGAATTGCATACAGCGTTTCAACAATATTATAAATATATATATTGTATAATAAAAAAGTTCTCGAAACCCAGCAGTTATTCTTGAATTGCTAATAAAATTAATAAATGTAATCATTTGACAAGAGTAGTTCGTTTCAACTTCCTATATTCACCATTGCACTGCAGTTTTTTTTTCTTCTTTTGACCTGTATTTCTGATCAATAGAAGTATATTTGATTAAATCCATGTTTACTGTTTGAATTTTGTTTTGATGTTGCTATAAATTCAAAATATTATGCTGGAATATTTATACTACCTTCACTGAATCATAATATGCTTAAAAACTTTAAATACATCTTTAAGAGGTTAAACTCTTATTGATTTATTTTTGTATCTCCACTAAAACTGTTGTCACTGGATATTCTATAAGTAACTGAGTGAAAAATGCCTTAATAAAATTCGTATATCTATATTCAAATGTGTGTGTATGTTTTCTGAATCATCCATGTAATCGCTTTCATTAAAAATTTCTATCCTTTTCAATATTTCCTATTTTTATGACGTAAATAAATTTATCAACCAAATTCCATGCTTAGATTAAGTACATTTGTCACTTTAGCTTTGCAATATAAGCAGAATTCCGACACTTTCCCGTTTACTGAGTATATAAAAGTCAATATCAGTCGTTAGTTGCACTTTACTTTCGCTGCTATTTGCTTCACTATCCCACACTTTCATTTTACGGTGATTCCTCTTGTTTCTGTTGGGATGACTAATAAATGGAAAATTCCCTTAATAATAAAGAAGACACTCAAGTGTGATATAATATACAGCGCTTTCAGCGATTATGCCATGCTAAATTGAAGGGACCTGTGAATTCCATACACTCATACAGATATATATATATATATATATATTACTTCGAAGCAGTGGCAACAATTTATGTTTTGAAATTAGTTTTTTTTTATATAAAACCACACTCATTCAGTTGCTTTTACATCTCCAGCGTTCTCGATTTATGTAACGATACACACTCAAAAGTAAAAATAAATTCAAACTAAAATACTTTCAAACTTTGAGAAATATATAAGCAAAAACGTTTCAAACATGTCTGAACATTTTTTGTAAATAAAGGAGGCTTATAGCTTTGGTTTTCTGGAAGAAAACTTATCTTTTTCGCAATATACTTGTTTATTTCCACTCTAAAATTATGAAACGGTATACAGTTAATATGTCTCCTATATTGTTTTATTCATTATACCTCTTTTATTTGGCTTATATTTTATTCTGGAATCTAATAGCTGTTACATTACGTTCAAGAAAACCCTTAAGAGATTCTTAAATTTGCATAATTTTGAATTAAGAAATACTGGATGCTTACAAAATTACTTAAGAATCTTAGTTGCTTCTGTCAAAGGGATAAATTTAGAAATCATTCATATTTTTCGGGCAATATACAAACTCTGGTAAAATCTTCAAATGTAAATTTAGGTATGCTAAATATCATATTTAGAATTCTTAAAACCTTCTTAATGTAACATATTACTGTAACTTTTAGAAATTGTTAGCTTATAGAATTGACATGCTTAGAATTTCATCACGCTTTATAATTATTTCAATTTAGA
Organism: Nephila pilipes; assembly: GCA_019974015.1. Classification (NCBI taxonomy): domain Eukaryota; kingdom Metazoa; phylum Arthropoda; class Arachnida; order Araneae; family Nephilidae; genus Nephila; species Nephila pilipes. The sequence goes on along the minus strand of BMAW01130487.1, from coordinate 8,630 downwards.
AAAATAAGTGATATCATACCAGTTTTAAAAAAATAGCATATAACATGAAAATTGGCTTTTAGAAATCGGAAATAATATGCGACTTAAAAATGGGAATAATGAGACTTCTTTTAATTGTTAAAAATTCATATTCATAATTTCATTATGTTAGCTTATGCTATATCTCACTAATAAATTCAAAAATTGTTTTTAATATTTTATTTTGGTAAAATAAGAAAATAAATAAAAATATACATATAATAAAATTTGGTTTCGATTACATAGTTATGACCATTTTTTTTAACTTTTACTTACTTACATATAAGTATACATATTGATATATTGCTCGGTAGAAGAAAAATGACTGAATACAAAAATAAGAAGAAAATATCTTACACAAACCAGGATTCAGTTATTCATCTAGTGTGTCATAGTACTGAACTACCAGATCCACAGGTACTTTCCAGTTTGGATATATCTTGAATGAGTCGAAGGGCGGAGACAAATTTTCTCCCTTGGACGAACCTAATTCAGATTCTTCAGTTGACGACACATTTCTTTTCTTACAGGGAGCTCAGTGACTTAATTAGAGATTTTGGTCTTTCTAAAGATGCCGCTAATTGTTAGGATTAACACTAGAAAACCAAACCCTTCTATTACCTGAGATCTCTTTGTTGTTGTACAGGCGACATTGAAAAGAATTTTTCAGTTTTCTCCAAAGAGGGAATTCAGGTTTCTTGTAGTGATTTTCAAAGACTCATTAAGAGATTAGAAGCATAATATCATTCAACTGAGTGATGCTTCTTCATTGATTTTTCCAAAATTAAACTCAAAGTAGTCTTATCGCTTAATGGAAATGCCTTTACATCTTTTCCCATGGGAAATTTGGTGCTTATGAAGGAAAACTATAGTTATTTAGCTATGAGTTTTAAGACAATCTAATATTATGATCATCAATGGATGGTTTGTGGAAACTGTACAAATAAAACGCTGAGAATGTTGTTCGGACTGCAATCAAGTTAAAACATCCTTGCTTTCTAAGCTTGTTGAACAATAAAGAGAGCTGCATTCGTCAAACATTCACTGGCCACGCTGAAAAAAAAATTCAGAAATACGACCTGGGTTACACCAGAAATTGTCTTATAATTCACCTCTTCATAATAAATTGAGGCTTATGAAGTAAATTGTGAAATTATTGCAAAAACATGGGGAATGTTTCTGCTTTCTCGTTTCTAATTTCCCAAAGATATGTGAAGCCATATTCAAAGAGGGAGTTTTCACTAGCCCCGTCATAAGAAAATATTTATCTGATCTCTTCCTTCTGGAAACCAGGGGGGGAATTAAGCGTGTGACTCTTTCAAGAATGTAGTACACATGTGTTTGGGGAATATTATAGGTTGTCTGCAACCCGTTTTATAATCCATTGTAGCTGATAAAGTATTTATTTTGTTTGTGTAGGAATGCTTAGTGCATGTTTTTTTTTAATTAAATATTACTTTGGTTCATATGCAAGGCATCAGAATTGAAAATAAATTATTGTTTGAAAAAACTGTAAAAGATAGTAAAAAGTACATATTTTTGAAAAATTAGTTCTTATGTCGAAAATTATATTTAGGTTAAAATATCTTGTTATCCATGTTACGAAACATTTCTCCTAGAATTATTTGTGCAAGAGTAATATCTGGAATTTATTCAAGTCTTATGAAAAAATGCATTCATTTCCTTAGTATAAAGTTCTACAGAGTGAACGGTCTTACGAAAAGAGAATACTATTTGTGTTATTACTTCAAGTTTAAATTTAAATACAGTTAATATAGCATAATTAACATACAATAGTTGAATTGTTTTGCATTATCTATATGCAGACAATCAAATCATTTTGTCTATTTCTTACACAGTTGCAAAAAAAAAAAAAAAATTAATAAAAGTATTGGTTAAAAATAAAACCAAAAAATCATTCAATAAATATATAAGTTATGGATATCTGAATACTATAAGGCCATACAAATATGTTTAGAGCTTTATTATTTAATTACGTATTTCGATGTCCAATTTCCTGTACAATAATGCAGAAAAAATAACTAAATATACCAAAACTAGATGTTGATATGCTATAAAATCACTTAGCCAATAAAAAAGAATGGAAATCAGTTTTTATTGTATTTTTATTCCTGCGCAATAAGCTTCAGACATTATATATGCGTAATGTATTCTCATTATCTAATGCATTTCCATAAAATGTCGAAGATCAATAAAGCTATAAAGTTGAATTTTTTTCAGTCTACTATCTGCAAACAGAAAATGGTTTGAAAGAAATCTTTATGACAGAATATTCCCACGGGAATTCTTGAAATGGCATGCGTAAAATCGGAGTTCAGCACTTATTGAGTAAGACGGCGAAAGCAGAACACGCATAGTCAGGATTTTTTTTTTTTTTTTTTTTTTTTTTTAAAAAAAAAAGAAAGCTTTGAAAAACAAGAAAGAAATCAGAAGATATTTGAATGGAAAGAAATATTTTTCTTCAAAAGTTCTTTACTTTTAGAAATATTTCTTTCATCTAGATTTGTACTGCTAGTATTTTCTTTGTTTGGGATAAACAGTTTCTTCGCAATTTTTTTTTTTAAATTGTTAGCTTTACCTTTACTAATTCATAAAATATTTGATACTATACTTTGATTTGTATGAAGATTTCTTAATCAATTATTGTATACTAGGATTCGTACTTAAAGACTTAGCCTCAATTGGTGATTAGCTGATAAATCTCTCAGTCAGTGAAGTCAATCTTACTGTGCAGGTTACAACGTGTTTAGTTATAATTTGCTTAATGCCGTGGTATATCTTCAAAACACAATTTTTCTTTAAGGGGACTTAGTACCTTTGCACCTTCGAAAATTCGATTTTTCATATTTATTTTCAAAAAATAGTGTGAAATATTAAGAACATTTTAAAGTAAACCATGTCAAAATCCTATAACTATTATGCCCTGTGCAACAAGAAATGTAATTGTTAAAAGCGACTTTTTCCATTAAATGCAATGTAAACAAATTGCTTTTTCTCATTTTCGTTTTTTCACACTTTCCCACAGGATTAAAAAATGTTTTGTGTAGAGTTTTAAAATTTTACATGAGTGTTGCACTTGTAGGTCTTTATTCTGCGAACCTCAGTTTTATTAATGGGATGATTAGATTTTATTTTATAGCATGATACATGAAAAAAAATTACTAGTTCCAAATTTAATAAGTTTTTTTTTTATTTTTCATTTTTTTTAAATATAAGATAAATTTAAAATTTGAGGTTTGCCGAACGAGATCATTATTTAGCTTTAATTTGGTACAAGAATTATGGTTCTACTGTACATTTTTCAAATGTTATCTTGTGGGTAATAGAAGGAAAGTTAATTTATTTTTTGAATTTTTGTACTCATATTTCATGTTGTTTAAGAAAATATATTAATTTAATCATAAAACTGGATCCAATACTTCAAACTATACACTACATTACACAAACTGGCAAAGTTTCATATTAAAATAAGCAAAAATGGTTCATATATGATGAATCGAAAAAAGTGAGTCAAAATGTCCTACTTTTGATTTCGAAAGGTACTAAGTCCCTTAAGATGTCAAGATTTTATATTTGAATTTATATTAAATTTTCATCCTTTGTCTTTAAAAATTTGCTTAAGTTTTTTTTTCCTATCATATTTATAATCTGAGTTATAGCTTTTTTTAATATTACTTCATGAACTTCTCTGATCGGAAAGGCCTCAAATAGGATATGTTTAGATATAAATTGTTTAAGGTGGCAATATATCTTCAAAACACAATTTTTTTTAAGTTGTAAAGATTTTGTATGTTAATTTATATTACAATCCCACCCTTTATCTGAAAAATTTGCTTATATTTTTTTTCTATAATATTTATAAACTGAGTTATAGCTTCTTTTAATATTACTTCATGGATTTCTCTGACCGGAAAGGCATCAAATAGGATAATTCTTATTACTGCAATACACAATATCTCAACCTGTTATGCATCAATGATTCGGAAATTTTATATATATGTTTTGCAAATACCAATACATAGATTAGATTATTCTTGAAGTTTTATATTGAGTAGAAGATTTTTTCTATTATAATGAAATAAAAAAAATTACAGTGATATCTAAAGAAAATTTCATTGTTCTGAGTTCGAACTACCATAGCTTCTTATGTAAGGACTATATCATCAAAATAATAGTCTATTCTTTAAATAAGATTATATTCTATATTATACAATTTACAGAACTACAACATATTTATTTTCTTTTGAGTTACCGTGTTTTGTGGAAAGTCTTAATATTTGCTTATAGTTGTATAAAATAACCTTTTGATAGTAAAAATATACAATAACAAAACTTTTCTTGGGTGTTATTCTATTTTTCAGTCGTTATAAGAGAATAAAATAAGCATTTGTAAGGAAAATTTAGGTTAGTTCAAAAAATTACCCACAAATGTGCACTATGATCTTAAATGCAAAATGCTTACAAAAAAATACCCCGATGTTGAAGAACTACTGCTACAAACAAATTAACTTATTACCATTTTGGACAAATTAACTGAAAATTATTTTTTTTTTTGCAATTTGTCCAAAATATAATTAATTTAACAAAAATTTAATCCAAAATATAATAAATAATTAAACTTTAATACAATTATAAATATTCGGTGTAACCGACATAAGAAATATGACCGATATCATAACGATTGCACAGTCCTGCAAAATTGAAGTTATTGAAAAATACAAAAGAAATTTTGGATGATGTTTTTATTATTTTGCTTGCTGATTTTGAAAATGACCTCAATTTTATCCCATCATGTCAAGAGTGTTTGTAAAATCGATATCGATATTTTTACTAAAATCCTATTTGAAAAGTAATTTTCTCGAAAAACTGCAATCTGTAAACTGTGATTTTCAGTCAGTTAAATTTAAGTAATTATCGATTTTTTGTGAGGAAAACTGATTTTCTAGCAAATGGATTAAAATCACGGTTGACAGATCTCACGATCAGTCTCTGGTGGAGAGAAAAACAAGAAGTTCCCTTGAGGTTTAAACTTTTTATACATCCAATTATGGTGCAGTTTCTAAGAGAAAATCACCTATATACTCTTTTAATTTGCTTTTATTAACTTATCTTACATAAAATAGACAATTGACGAAGAGAAACAAATTTTATGCCTGTGTACATGAAAGATTGGAACCAATTTTAAACTGCTCAGAAAAAACAGACATAACAAAAAAAAAGTATATATTTAGTTTCTATTTACTCGTATTAACATCCAACAGTAGTCGATGAACTTGTGTTTGGGCCATCTTTGTTGGTATTTCCACTTCATGTATTCGGTGTCTTCGTGTAATCTTTTACTCTGTTCTTCGCTGCCTGATCCTAAATTTTCGGGGGGGAAATCCACATGTTGTGAAGGAAATGTAGTTTTGCACTCATGGAGCTACAAAGCTTCAAATTTGTCCTGCATGTTCAATACAATTAATTTATAGTCTGGATCCCTGTTATTACCCAGAAACTTTCCGGCGACATCTTTGAAAGCAACCCAAGCTCCTTTTTTTTCCTTTGTTGTCATGGTAGTCTCTAATTCTTTATCCTTCATAAACTTTTGGATATCCGGACCAATGAGATTCTCTCTTTCAGCTTGGCTTCGGATAAATCTCAAAACTTTTTGTGTACATATTTGAAAGAATCGCCAGCTTTTGGAATATCCTTAGCAAACTGTTTCGTTACACCTAATTTTACATGGGAAGGGGATAACGATACTTTGTTTGGATCAACTATGTTGTTCCAAATAATATTCTTGGTGTCTGTTTTAATATTTTGCCTTTTTGGCCATTTTGTTTTGAGCCTTATCACGGCTGTCCCACTCACAAATGAATCAAATGAACTTTGTATATTTGTCTTGTTGACCAAGAAAGATGAAGATAACTTTCAAATCCCGCAAATGGTTCAACCGAATATTCTATTTTGTAGAAAACGAGTTTTTTTTTTTTAACGCCGAACTAGAAGGGACACGAGGGGTTTTGGCGACAGATCTCGTTATTTTGAACCATGGTCAAGGGATAAGGACGACACCTGAGCTGGCACCCCCTCCTAACTTCCACACAATACCAACGGGAGGACTTTGGGCTCCGACAGATTTAACTTGCATCAGCTCCGTCTACACGGCGGGTCTTTAGCGGCCAAGCAACAAACCCACAACTGAACGAAAATCACCGGCCACGAATCCGAAGCCATGAACACTAGGCTATCGCGGCCACTTGTAGAGGACGAGAGCCAGGTTTTCGTTATCTTCTTTTAAATGCACAGAGTGTCAAACTGGCACAAATGCGTAATGGCCTCCATAATGAATAAGAACCGTTTTAATGCTTTTTTTTTCCGATGAATATATGAATAGACTCTATTCCTATTCTCGTTTCCCTCAATGTACTTAGCAAATTATTTTTCTCGATTCCTGTAAAAATAAAATATATTCATTTGGTCTATAAGATTTTTCTTTCAATCTGGAGCCTAATAATTCAGCTGCCCCTTTCGAAGGGTCCAGATCTCAATAAATTCAATCTGAGGGAATGGCTAAAGTGAATCGGCTGCACAGGGCTTACATTCGGTATCGGATCCTTTAACTTATGGATGTTCGGAATCCAGTCATACCTTCAGATTTTTCAGTGGCAATTCGTTTGGAGACAAAGGCACTGGGACATTAAGTCCATGATGAACGGATCGTATGGCCAATCCGGATAAGAGATTAGCTTTTCATTTTTGTGGTTATATCCATGGGCATGGCAGGAACGGAAGTAATAGTCATTATAATGGATAATTGGCTCTCGCACATCTTAGAAATTCCAAATCACAAAGCAGTCTTCTATCCTCTGAGCCAAAATCGTATAGCACTAAGACACTGCACACAAACTTTATTAGGAGCCCAAGATTTGTCCTGGTTTCTAAATTTCATGACAAAATACTCAAAGTAAGGATGTCTTACATACTCTGTAATACTCCTCATGCGATTCTTAATTACACCATATTAGCTGCATATGCAACAAATGTCATTCTAGAAATTTTCTCAACGTCTCGAACTCCAAGCCATGTTTCACGTATCGCACAGGGGAAAAATTATGAAAATTGTTTCAGTGATGGATTTTTCACTTGTCACATGTGTCAGCGCATACATGACACTATGAATGAAAGAAAAATTGAGGCATAGTTCCCAATTTCTACGTCTTTTTTTTTTTTTTTTTTTTAATCTTACTACGAATACGGTAAGTACACGATTTCTAAGTTAAAGGGAGATAAACTAAGTTCCTCATAAGGATATCTGTTTTCTATCTCTTTTAATGACTCCAGAAAAGTCGAGAGAATTCCGTCTTAGAAAAGATAACACATTCAGAATCAATCCACATAAAGCTCGAAAAGTGAATGCTGATAACATTGGCTTAGTGAGAATTCCTGCTATTTCGGTGAACTGAGATAAGTATATGAGATACGGATTCGCGTGTGACGCTATTGTTAGAGAGATATTGCGGAGCGGATGAGGGATGGTGAAAGAAGGTGTCTTTGAGTAGTATTCAGTACCTTACACCTTGGTAGAATGCAGGTCACACACGGAGGGAAGAAATTCAATGCTGAAAGACGTTTTTGGTAAATGTTCATAACAATCCATTTAAAATTGAATTCTTAAAGAAAACATGAGAAGTTGTAGTAATTTTTCACTATTATTTTTAAAATCAATACAAAAAGTAAATTAAATTCAGCAATCAATTCCATTCTATTTCTTTTCCATCTCAAGCCTGGGTAATGGAATTCATACCACATTTCTTCAGCATGCTCCATGTTATACTGTTTGAATGGTTGTAATTTCTCGTGCTTTAAGCTGGTCAATGTTCGCTGGTAGTGGTGAAGGAAACATTTTACCATTCAAGAAGCCCCAAACAAGAAACAATTACATGAAATTAAATAAATGAAAAACCCTGTATCGAACCACTGGATATTGTTCGTGTTTCTGAAGATGGTCATATTGAACATTTTTTATTTTATGAGTTTTAAAGTGCTATTTTTAGTTTAATTTACTTAAAAATATTTTAACCTCTTTAATTTTGTAATTGTAGCTCTCTATATTTATGTAATTGTCTTTTGTAAATACCCTGTATTATATTTAATTTAAAGATCGTTTGAAATTTAAGAATTGGTAACTTTTTTAAGTATTTGACATTATTTATTTTCTTTTAAGTATTCTTCTAAACTTATTGAACATATAAAGAGCTGCATCTATTAAATCCAGATATCATTATCATCATTAATAGTGCAATTATTATTATTATTATTATTGTATATTCTTCTTTAATTTATATTCTTCATCTAGTATATCATTGGTTCACTTAACACATCAATCAATAACTCCCGAGACTAACCCAGAGATGGCGCTCGTAGTAAACCAGTAACCAGATCTTTCTAGAGTACTAACCTTTGCTTGAAACGTGTCAAAATTTTAAGTCGATCGGACCCAAAACAGCTGAGTTATCGAGTTTGGAGTAAAGTCGTTTTGAAGTTTGTTTAAAAAATGGAAAAAAACCGAGTTTCGTGTTCTGATAAAACATTGTTTTTTAATGGGT
>BMAW01130485.1:0-19572 GCA_019974015.1 Nephila pilipes | reverse complement strand
TATATATATATATATATATATATATATATATATATATATATATAAATTACTGACCAAACATGTATATGTAATATGTCATTTCTGATGATAACCATTTGCACTATGTAAAGAAGGCCAATACTCCAAAGAATAACCTAGATTATTTTTAATTTTTACGAGAGTAGGTAAAAGGGTATATTTACTCCGGCAGACTTTTCTTTGGTAAGGAGGAGTTATTGTGTGCTGCCATCCTTTAATTAGCTCCAAAACAAATATAATACTGATCCATAGGTTAGTTCGAATTTGGCAGTTAATTGCTGCCAAATCAAAATTTTACTATTGCTAGATAAGTTGTCATCTTCCGTGTCTTCCAGATTCTTCATTAGACACCGCATACCAGGAAATAACTAAAACAATGGGTTGCTACCAATAAATCTGATCCAAAGAAAATTAACAATGTCTCTTTTGTGAATTTGTGATAAAACACTTGTAGAAATGAATTAACTAACACAGTTTAATAAACAATTTTTTGAACAATGTCGTAACATACAAGTAGGGTGGTTCTGCAAGTACACGTGATTGACGATTAATAGTACTGCTGATACAAATTAGGGGTACGCTACGTCTTGTCATTTGTTACACGAAGCCTCAATAAATAAGACATTAATTCATTATTTAGTATTGATTGTTGCTGTCGAGTACATCATCTCGACGTTATTCTTATTTTGTTGTTTGTATATAATCTACTGAAAAGGAATTAATTTCCCGTGTTACCTGCAGTTCGTTAACCGAATCCCACAACACACTTAAATAAAATGAAAAACTTCTCTTTTAAATTCTTTTACAATATAATAAGGTAAGATTGATTTACAAATTTATATTGAGATAATTACTTTACATTTTATTGACGTTTTTGCAACTTGAGCGAATTTGTCTATATTTCTAGACAGCTCTCACTCATGTATAGGATTTATAGTACATTAAAACAATATAGAACATTGCTGTCGCCACAGTTGCCACATTTCTTGAGGATTTCGCCCTGTTGGAATGCTGATGTAGGATTTTGAAGCTATTCCGACAGATGTCTTGATGAGTTGACATCCGTATTTTGTTTATGATATAACTAAATTTATCACTGTACAACTTAAACTATTTGACAATTGAAACAATTAGTTGATTACGGAGTATCTACTTCTGTGACGGTCGCATTCTTCGGAAAAGTAATGGTGACATTTTTAAAGAATGATAAAAAGCCCCAAGCATGGGCTTCTTAGAAAAAAGAGAAACGTATAATGTACAGTAACTACAGTGATTTACAACATTTTTATTTCTCAAATCTAATATTCCATTTCTTATTCCAACAACGGGTACTTTTTGAACTATCCTCACACAGTTATTTAACATTTATTTAAATTCGTTGGATAGAAAATATAGAAAAGTTTAGATTATACAATTGGTATAAATATTCCATACACTTGATTGCTTATTTTTTTATTTTTTTTCTGGTTTTATTAAGAAAGTATTATTATCACACAAAGTATTTAAAATAAATTCCCTAAGTATTTTCAAAGTTGTTTGCAATAAATATAATTCTAATGACCAAAATTATTTCCCCCCATTCAAATAAAAATTGCTTCAACAATTTAATGCAATTAAAACCCTTGACATTATTTATATCTTATTTTCCTAAATTAACTATTAATTTATTCATATTATTTATATGAACGTATTATCTAAGGATTAAATTCTTTGATTAGATCTTTTGAAGGACTGAAATGTTCATTATTCTATCTATATTTTAAATGAAACACTAATGCAGAGAAAAAGTCTCAATACAGAAAATGGGTTTCTTTTTAACTTTAAATAACTTTTTTTATAAAATTGCAGAACGTTGTTATGAAAAATGCTCAAGACAATTAACGATTAGGAAAATGGAGAAGATCAAACCACAGGAGAGATTAAACATTACTTCACTTTTAAATAAACAAATTACACATTTTTGAAATATTCATCTTGAATACGCCCTCTACTAAAAAAATAGAATGATTTCGCTAACATGCTATCTTTATAAAACTGTATTTGAATTCTTTTAAAGCAGGAATTATCTTTTAAATAAAAAAGATAGCAGTCTATAACTTAGTAAATCAAAATTAATTTAATCATGTTTTAAATTTTATTTTTAAAGACGCTAAGGCTGCACTCCTATCTTTTCTAAAAGTAAATGTTTGGTGACTGAATGTTTGTTCTTTTTAGTAAAAACTTTTATTTTTTGCTTGATATTTAAATCTTATCATTACTGTATTCACATAAACAAATTCTTTTAATCCTTCCCATGTCCTTTTAGAACTATGTTTCAAAATAAAATAATGAATTTTTGTATTTCCTAATCATAAACCGCGAAACAAAATAATGTTTAGCGAATGCAGTAATTTCATCAAAGCTTACATTTAAATAATTTAAGTAAAAAGTGTGAATTTAAATTGATTTACAAAAACAAAAGCGTAAAAAGAATCAGTTTCATCCAACATCTTAAATTTAATGAAATGTTCTGAATTATATGTATAACCAAATTGAAATGTAATTTACAATTAGAGAGTGTCAAGAAATAAATATACAAATCAGTTTTTTTCATATAAATGCATTATTGAACTCTTGAGATATAAATTTGTAAGAACCTTTTATGTACAAAAACGTTTAACATAAGTATACATAATAAAGCACTGATATAATGGAAAATTATTTGCCATTGATAATGTTACGAAAATCGTCCGGTGTGTGTAGATGAACAAACCGACAAGCAGAATACTAGAAAAATAGTAATTTATTCTTTAAATAATAATAAAACAGGAAGCACAGACGACAACAAAATCGAACTTGCACAAATTAGCAGCACTAAATAAACAGCAATCCACAGTTTAAACAAAATCACTCAGTTTGCAAAGCAAGCAAGATAATCGCTTTCACTCCGAAAGACTCACTCACTGACGATCACCAGCTCTGTCTATTTATACCTTGAAGACCGGATGTGACGTCATATAGAAAGTTCTCCAATGTTTCGATCTTATTCTGGAAACTTCTCGCCGAAACTAGATTTTATTTGAAGATTCGTGATGCCAATTTTTGTCACCAAAATTGCGAAATTTGTCGCCAAGGCCTGGGATCGAAATCCTGCTTTTGCCCTTGGAGTCCAGATAGCCTGTGAACGTCTCTTAGCAAACATACGATCAGTATTTCTGGGAAGCATTATTTCATATTTGTAATAATACACAAGAACTTGTGCACCAAAAGCTATGAGAGAGAGAAAGAGAAGTGGTAAAATTCTAAACTCAACTGAAGAAAAGTTAGTATTCACGCCACAAGAGCGTATCCGGAATGTCTGAGGTTTCACGCTCTTTTTCAGAACAGGCTGAATTTTGTCTTCTCAATGATCTCTCCCGTCAGGAAATCCAGAAGTCAAGGGTCTGCATTATGATTAAGCAAACTGGTTGTTTCAGTATTCTCGTTCGAGTCGCCTTTGCGAAAAGACAGCTATGTATTAAGGAGATTCCCCCTTTTATTACGAAAATTTTCCTGACCTGCATGGTCTCCAGATGAGCAATCCATTGAAAACATCTGGTCATGAGTTACTGAAAGACTGGCCAGCTACCCTTTTCCAGCTAATATGATTGATGAAGTGCGGCATAGAAATTAATCAGCGTGGAACGAGATAACTGGTTCTGTTATCCAAGCCCTATTCGATTCCATGCCTAACAGGGCAAGAGACATTTTCGCTGCTAGGAGTGGCAGTTGTTTCTACTAATCTCACATTCCTGTAAACCACCAAACTGTTTTCAATTTAATCAATTTCTCTTCATACTATACTGTTTTCGTACAGTAAATAACTTTTTTGTATTTGTTTTCCTTCATGGTGTTGCAATTTTAATGGCCTGTTGTAAAACACAACATATAACAACTTAAGAATATCAAACTCGAATTCAGTCCTATTAATAGATTAAAAAAACTTATATTTAAAGAATCCATTACAAAACCAAATTTATATATTTATACAAATCATATAAAAAAATTATAATAATTAATAAAATTAATACTTAAAACTTAAAAACCAAAAACTAAAACTATATATTAAAGAACCAAAATTTTTTTAAGAGAAAGCCAGTTGAAAGTAAAACAAAAATTTATAATGATTATATAATATAATTAATACTGTTGAATATTTTGGCATGGAATAATGTGTGATTAAACCGGTAATTAATGATCAAATCATCACACTTCAATAAATTACATCATAATGAATATGATAACATAACAAACCAAAAATCGGCAAATTCAGAAATGTTATAGAAATGAAAAATTCACAAAATGTTTATTCTTTCCCTGTTTATTCCATAAAATGTTTATACATAATATATTTCAAGTCATAATTACTTTAAATATATTATATATTTCGGAAGAGATTGTGTTAACGATATTGATAATATTTATAATAAAAGTGCTTTTCTAAGGACTGCCTTTCAGCAACTATTTTCTTAAAAAAAGATGTTTAAGCAGTAAAATAATCTTAATTGGAAAGGTTTTCTTTTTGAAGGAATGATTCAGTAAAATAAAATTCATAATTTACTTTTTTTTAAAAAAATTTACTTTAAAGATTTAATATCAGTTTTGTTATTTCCCATAGTCTGTATTACACTATATGATGACAGAAAGTTTTAAGTGACTTAATTGGCTCAAGATATACTTTATATAGTGTTTTTTGAGATTAAACAAAGAATAAAGTATTCCTGCAATATTGTATTTACGATCGATTTTTGAGTGTCCACATTTCGGATAGATTACTTTCCAATACTTTATTTCTTTTGCAATGTCTTAATTTATTTACAATGCAGGGTCACAACATTCATATTAGACTGCTATACTTACATAAAGTCATAATTTTCAAAAGTTATTTTATATAAATTGTTAAATTATAAAGATATTTTAGCAAAAAAATAAAATAATAAGTTTCAGAGCGAGGTAAATAGAATAATCAAACTAATGGAACAGAAACTAGACAAGTTATGCACATTGTAACTATACAATTTATATAGTTTTATAATTTCCTAAAATTATGTCATCACGTGCAATGTAAGAATACCCCTAGGAAAAAACCGATTGAAGGATATTATCACATTTTATGAGCATTTAAGCTCATAATATCACTATCCCCCTCGACTACTTTCTGGAATACCTATAAGATGAATATGAAAGACCAACAGACTTCGATTGCTTGCAATTTACATTAACAACTTCAAAAATCAAAACAAATTTTCGGGAAGACGTAAAATTGACAGTGCGGAAAAAATAATTTTCCAAAATTGATTTCCAGAAAATAAGCGCAAACTTCATAATTTATCGTCAATAATAATTTAGGTGCTTTTTATTATAGTCATTTAGAGCCTTTTCAAAAAGCTAAACGTAATGATATGTTTGATTAACAATATTCATAGTCTTTCGCATTGATTTCTCGTGGGTAAGTGTTATTATAACAGATAATCATGCAAATGGTCATCAATTTGACTCATTTTTAATTAAAACGTGTTTTTTTGATAAATTATTTTAGTGAAAAATTCCTACTATTTTATTTCCATTATTTTTTGACATGTCTTTTTAAATATATATGTGCGAAGTCTATAAAATAAATTATACTCAGCATTAGACCAACAATGGAAATTAAGTATAATCTTGTGTTGTATTATGCACAAAGATAATGATACTTACTCTTAAAGTTCTCGCTAAAGGTTACAATTTTAAATTTTTGAGAATAAACTCACGAGAACATTTTACCTATTGTCTTTTTAATAACGATGTGTTTACCATTTTTTGGTCAATATCTCTACATTCCTAAATTGTTTAATGATACAAGAAATTATTTTGAAACATAAAGTCGTGTTACTGTCAATAAATGAGCTATCACTGAAACGTTAAAAATAATTCACGTCAAATGACATAGAAATTAAAATTTTAAAACTAAGAAAGAACTAAACTTTAAAAATTGAAGTTAAGTCCTAATATAATTAAATAAGGAAAACAAATTAGATTGTGTTTGCGTAAGTCTGAATATTAATTTACTTAACATTTTGAATTATATTACTTAACATTAACACAAAAAATTAAATCTAATTTTCACTTGTTTAATTTAATTCACCTTTTTTTTTATCTTTATCCCAAATGCTATACGTATGAGTGTGTGCAGTTGCCACATTCGTCAATAGAGGGCGCTTCACCAGTGAACGCCCAATCAGCAGCGAGGAGCTATCCTCTCACTAGCCCGTTCGCTCCCAGCGTATCACAGGCGATACGCTCACGTTTGCTCTTCTGTGCCCAGCGTATCATATTAAATATGCTCCAAGAATGTCTGCTACAGACCAATGCATCAATACAGATACACTCGATGAGAACGTTTTATATGATTTTCTTAATATAGCGTTGCAATACCGCGAAATCTATATATGTAGATAAGTTATTTGGAATGATGTCCTTTGTGATATGGGCTTTGATTTCACTTCTGGCTATCAAGAGAGGGTAATTGTTAAAAGCACGTATTGCGGCGCGGCTCTTTAAATGTAATGACATGATTTAAAGGGTGCATTTGCTTTCGGTTTGCTTTTTATCTTTCTTGCTTGCTTCTTAGAATTCGAATGATAATTGATGGATGTTTATGAGGGTTATTGCTTTTGGTAGCAGATGCTCTCAGCTGTTCATTCGTTCGGTTATTATTTGTAGGGACGGAAAGAAAGTATTTATCTGAGACTGAGATTTAGAAATAACGAATGAATCTGACAGTAATGTTAGCGAAAATAATCTAAATCTGTATACAGACATTAAAGTAAAAAAAAGGGACTCAGATGTGCCTTTTGCTCAAAATCTTGTGTGAAGCGTCAAAACATATGTTTAAGATATGTGACGTTGTCCTATGCATTGAATTCTTTTTTTATAAATATACCATACAGCAAAATAAGAATTATCTTTTATATCTATATATTCCGTATAATGATACATCATTCACCATGAAATTTACGTAACATATGTAAATATATTTTGTATTTTCTTAAAAGTATAGTTTTTTATGTAAATTTATGTATAAAACATTTAATTTTCGATTAAATCTTTTTTTTTCTTTTGCATATATATTAAGTTTAATGCATTTTAAATAATATATGTAAATAACAAAAAATTTTAATGAATAGCCGATTTTAGAGGAATTTTTTTCACGAATTAGGCTTATTATCTAAAATCGTCTGGGGACAGCGTGACACTCTGCAGTTAGAAGCCGCTGGCCCACAGATTAGCATTTCTTTTTTCTCCTAACGGAAACGAAAGAGCTAGAGAACTCAAATGTTGCTCGACTGTTTCTTCTACGGCGAATCAGTGATCGCTCGGAGTTAGCTAGCTACTGATGTTGTCGTGGTTTTTTTCGTCTGTAAAGAGCAGCATGGCTCACTTTCCATTAATTGTATTCTTAATTGTAAACGTTTTGTCCATTTTTGTACTTTTATGTTTTTAATAAAGTACTTCAAACTTTAATTACTGCCTGGTTACTTAATCTCCACGCAAACCACATGGGAGTTCGGCCTATAAAATGCATCCCAATTTAAGTAAAATCCCTTAGATTTTCCTGTCTCTTTTTTAAGAACTAAAGTTGCTATTGTAATTAAAGTATTGTGCAGCGAAGTTTATCCAAGAAAAATAGCTTAATATGCTCTATGAAACATCGATGAATTCGGATTCCATTTTCAAAAATGACGAATTCGGAGGAGTCACCCGTTTCTTGGTAGAAGTAACATGGGTTTCTCAGATCATCTTCAAGAGCTGTGTGTAAAATTCTTCTTGATAATTATTCTATTTGAGTAGCAAATGTGGATGCTTGAAAATCGAAATACCACTGTGAGGAAATTATAGAATTATTATTGTGATGAATAATTTTTTGATGATGAATTTTTGATTAATACATTTGATGTTTTGATGAAGCGAATTTTCGAAGTTCGGTTATTCGACGAAATTTTTGATTCAAGTTGAATTTAATTCTTCCTTTTTCTGACAAGTATAAATGATGAATTTGAAAAAAAAAAATCATACAAAAAAGAGCTACTATTAAATAATTAGATACATCTTTAGGTTTTAATAACTGGCAAATTGAAATAAAAATTAAGTATAATATTACGATAAAAAAAAAATTTGAATGTGTGATAAACATACGTGAAGTATATGAAAAAAAAATTAATAATTTGAGTTTTGTAGAGAAATTTTTTTTCAAATTTTTAAATCGAAGCATGGAATAATATTGTTATAATGAAACATTTGTGTGTATTATAAATATATTTGTAGTTATGAGTGATGAAAAAAATAATTAGTTTTGTTGCAAGTAAACTCTGTTGCACTTTCGTTTTGCACTTGTGAAATAGAATTACAATTATTGAATACAAATTTGAACTCTAATTATCTGTTTCAATTGTGGTACAAGTGAATCTAAAATGTTAGTTAATAATTACAACAGAGTATGGAAACATAACAAAGGCGTTTTCATAAGAATTAACAGAATATAGTTGAAAAAAATCCATTGAATTTGATATTGAAATTTTGGAATACGTGTTGCATTTTGATTGAAAGATTTTTAAGCATTGTGTCATTATGGAAATTAAAGAATTTTGATTAGAAATTTAAGTAATTTCTTTGGAGTGTTTAGTTTTGAAAATTAAGTGTAAAAAATACGGTTACGTTTAACGATTTTCTTAAGATAGCCAAAACATAGGTAGCTCAAAGAAAATGAAACTCCTACATCATTTAATTTTTGAGTCAAAGTCGTGCTAGATTGAGAAAATTTACTAGATTTCCTCCAGACTTTGATTTAGAAGAATCGAAACAAAAAAAATAATGACTTTTTTTTGCTTAAAGATCTAATTGCAATTTGTATTCTTTTGCATTTGGAATTCTCCACTGAATTAGAAATTTGTGCTAACATCTTTCTTAATGCACTTAGTGACTTTACTTTACTTGATAAATCTTCTTTAGTATTGTAAATGTCTGATGAAAGTGAACACCAGAGTTTAGAACAGTTAATTACAATACATGATACTAGCACTCCTTCTAAAAACACATCACTTCTTGAAAGCCAAATGTTAACTGATGTACCACAGAATTTAATTCCTTTGGAAAGAGAATGACATTTTCTCGGGAGAAGTAATGCTTTTAATACTGTAACAAACGTACCAGCTTAAAACCATAACACAACCATTCTCAATGATTTAGTATATTAATTCTCTTCGTTGGAAGTAAAACAACCAAATAATGACTGTATTACTTTTATTTTACAAGATATTGTTAATCTAATGAAACAATTTTCATCTAAGAATAATTACAGTATTGAAACATTTATATAAGATATAAAAGAAATCTCATTTGTACCAGATCACCAACCCCATTAGGCAAGTTTTGTTTTTAAAAAATGTTTAACTGGTCCCTCTTTGAAACTTATTAGGTGAATTCGTGGAATAACACATTGGAAGAAAATGAGGAAACATTTATTAGAAGAATTTTACGAAAAAATGAATGGTCATGAATAGCATAAAAAGATGCTTAAAATCTTCTGAAACCTTACAAGAATGTGTTTTGGCTATGAGTTACCTGGATCATAAGAAGATTCATCTTTATTTGATTATGTAATTAATGATATCCTTGATTCCTCTAGTAACAAAATTATGTTTTATGGCTATAAAACCATTCTTAAATTCAAAGAAAAATTAAAAATTTACGAAAAGCTTTTTAATGCCTGAAAACATTCTAATAGAAAATTTGATGATCATTCTTGAGATGCAAGGGTTGAATACAAACAAGAAACACAACCCGCGTGTTACACCTGTGGACTTAGAGGTCATAAAACCATTTTCTATGAAAATAAAGACTACGGAAAGAAATGTTACGGCTGTAAAAGCTTTGGTCATGTACATGAAAATTAATCAAGAAATCTCAGCAATTCTGATACAACACATAATCAGAAAACGTCAAACTCGTCTGATATGACTATTAAAAAAATTTCGAAATTGTCTGAGCATTTCCCTAAAAATATTACGCATATCCCTATAACTCTTGCCAAAATCCAATTCATTTCACTCTGAGTCATTGGTTCGCAGGCCACAATAATTAATGAAAAAAGATATCGAAGTATTGGATCCCTACTATTGTACCTCTCTCAAGTAACATTTTCAGGAATTTGCCGAGACTAAGTGAAAAGCATTGGTTTCCTTCAAGATTCTATTACAATCCAAGATATCATACTTTCCACAAATATTCATGCAGTTTAATAGCAACCTAATACCCCTCGATGTTATTGTTGGTATGGACTGTCTACTTTAAATAGAATTTACTTTTGTTAAAAATGGAATAAACTTTTGTCAAAAATGTGAAGATTATATATTGATGAATATTGTAATATTTTTGATGACACAAACCCTATAGTTGATCTATCCGACATTGTAAACTATGAAATTCGTTAAGAAGTAAAAATATTGTCTCTAATTACAAACCTCAAAATATTAAAAATACAGATCTTAAAATAACAATATTGTTAAATGATGAAAACTCTGTTGCCGAACGTTAACGACTTGAAGTCAATATGCAAGCTATGAAGTTACAATTTGAAAAGGATCTTCGTGCTAAATATGAGCAGGCTGAAGAGAAGAGCTTTATTGAAACAGGTTCGAAATTTGGAGACTGACCTAGAAAATGAAATTAAACAACGAACTGCTGCTATTAGTGTTAGGAAGAAGGTTGAAGGGGAATTAAAAGATGTAGAACAGTAATTAGAACTAGCTAATAAGGTAAAAGAAGATGCTTTTCGACAATTAAAGAAATTACAGAGTCAGTTGAAGGATTATCAGTGTGATTCAAAAACTGATCAGGCTATAAAGGAGGAACAGGCCCTTCAATTGAAGGAAGTAGAGAGGAAATGGAAAATCGACGAGGCAGATATGATTCAGTTGCAAGAAAATTTGGCTAATTCTGAAAAAAAGTCGACGAGTAGCTGAAGCAGGATGAGATGAATTGTGAGAAGAAATTAACTGCTTCAAGAAGCTATATTCTTCAAAATGAGAAAGGTCGTCTAGTTGCCCACCTTCCACATTTGGAAGAAGAATTAGAGGAGGAACAGAGTAATTCAGAAATTCTGGTGAAAAAGGCTCGTAAAGCACAGGAACATATTAAACAGTTCACTAATGATCTAGCTAGTGAAGGTTCAAACTCCCATGAATTGGAAAATAACATTATGGTATCAGAAAGACAGAACAAATAATTACGTGACGAAATCCAGGATCTCGAAAATCTCAAAGGACCAGAACAAAAGCCAAAAGTGCTGCTTTAGAAGTCAAGGTTTCTCAGATTTAACAGATAGAAATGGAAAAAAAAGAGGTAGACAATTACAGGCCAGGGCCAATAGAGAATTATAAAAACGTTTGAAAGAAGTATTGATGCAATTGGAAGATGAAAAGAGGCACACGGGTCAATACAAAGAAAATGTTGAGAAGATGATTAGTAGCATAAGAGAATTAAGGACAAAACTTGATGGACCTGAAGAAGAATATTCCACAGAAAAAAAAACATAACACACCCACTACATTTTGCATTGACATTATGTCACTTTTCTTTTTCTTGTTATTGTTTTACTTTTTCTACTTGTGTGTTTTCCTGTCATTACCGATTTTCCGATTTCTTGTTTTTGCCTTCAATTTACACCAGTTGAGTTCGTCTGGCAAGTCTGAAAGTTCTTGTGGAGTTACCACTCTCGTCAATAGAGGGCCCTTCACCAATTAACGCCCAATCAGCAGCGATGAGCTTTCCTCTCACTAAAGTGAACACAGATGTTGGAGGACTGTCTCTTCCTTAGCGGACCAGTTGTCACTCTGATTTCACTAGCTATTGACGTTGTTGTGGTTTTTTTTCGTCTGTAAAGAGCAGCATGGCTCACTTCCATTAATTGTATTCTTAATTGTTAACGTTTTGTCTCTTTTTGTCCTTTCATGTTTTTAATTAAATACTTTAAACTTTAATTAATACCTGGTTACTTAATCTACAAGCAAACCACACAAACACTCACATGTATATATATATATATATATATATATATATATGAATGTGTGTTTGTTCGTAAGTGTGAAGATTTAACGTTAATTTATAAAAGTTTCACTTAATAATGATTTAATTTAATAAATTTTTGATTTTCTTACTTAACCGTAAAGAGTTCATTCTTGTTTCCTGATAGCATTCGTTTTTAACTTTAATTTGTGCAGTCTTTTGTGCAGAACTTTGTTATTCAAACTCTTGAAGATTGAGAAATATTTGAAGGACTTAAAATATTTAGATTCTCAAAATCCAATTAAGCGTTTATTCAAAAAAATGCCATGATATTTTTTTTTTGCTGGAATATTTCTTCCCTGTGGCGGGGGAAGTCAGTTGACCTTAAATGACGAGTTTACCCTTCGATCTGTAGGTGAAAAAAAAATTGTCCAGTTGCGTTTGCACTCTCACATTAACAATACCAAGAGGAACTCCTCTCCTTCGGGATAGTTTTTAAAGAGTTTTAATTTTTATTGCGTTTTTTGAAGAACGCTACCTCGAGTTTCTAAAAAATATTTCTATTCGCCTACGTATGTATTACATTTAATTTACAGTTGGGAATTGAAATTTTTTATAAAAAAAATATACTTTCCCATGTATAAACATCTGTTGTAGATTTTCTAGTTACCTGGTTTTGGTTCTTTATCATTGAATCGAATTGAATACGAGATAAAAATATTTGTATGCTTAGAAATTTTATTAAATATATTTTAATAAATACATATTGCACGCGTTAACCTTTTTAAAATTTAGGAAATAAATAAGATTTTACTTTTTAATCAAATTTATTGTTGGAATTTCGTACAACTGCAAATTACGTGTAGGCGTCTAGACAGTAATTGCAACAGGGTATTTTAAATTAGCCCTCCCTTACCTTACATTTTATAGCAACAGGAACAACGCTTGTTTAATCTAATATATTATACCTCCTAATGTATATTATTTAATTCGAATTAAGGAATTTCAAAATGTTTACTAGCTGAATCTAATGGTTCATTCATTCTTCTAGGAATTAGACTTGACTACATAAATTCACAGTGGATTTCATATGAACCGTGCGGAACTTAATTACTTAAGATTTTCTAATGTGAATATAATTCCGAATTCCTTCAATCTATGACCGAGAAATAATGAAAAGAATATCTCTTTTGAAATATTTTCATTTAATAGCCAGGATATTTAAAGAATTATGTAAGTTTAATATCAAAAGTTTTTAAAACGTACGTATAAGTGGAATTCATATTCATTTTTAATGAACAATTTAAGATTAGGAGCAATCTTAAATTTCTCTTATTGTTACGATAGGCTATTCTCGATTTTCTCTTATCTATCAACGGAAATTTTTATCGAGTTGAATTGCATAAAATAATTTCTTCCCAATCAAAGTAAAACATTATTAGGAAATTTAGATGATGATAGAAATAAAGTGAAGTGTAAAATGTACAATTTTATAAAAATGATATGCAAGTGTCGGAGAAAAAGAGATGTAGAAGATAAGGACTTGTTGTTAGAGAATTATTTTTGAGATTGAAATTATTCTGTTAGTTTTGTGGCTTGAAGAAGAAAGTTCCAGTAGCTTTATAATAATCTACAAAGTTAGTTTCATTAAAGATATATGAAGTAGCAACTCAACTGCACAGAGTTGAAGAGGTACAAATCAATTCCACTTTAGGTTCGAAAGAATAAGATTAGTTGGAGGTCGCCATGTTGGTTAGTGTGAAGAGCAGTATATGATAATTTTGTTAGATGCTTGATTATTGTATACATAATTGTATATTGTGCGGTATCTATATATAATTAAAGGTTGGCTGCTAAAAAGATATAGCCGGGCTTAATATTTGTTGCACATTCATTCTCACCGGCTTTCAACTACTCGTCCGATTATTGAAATTTCTCAAGAATGGATAGACTGGTTAGATAGATGTCTTATTTATGTATCATAAATTTAGGCCGTGTGTTAGGTTGTACTTCTAGATAGAGCGACTTTAGATATTCTATACTGGTGAAAAATTAAGAACTCCCTTTATAATACTTTGTCTCTAATTGGAAATTAATACTTATTGATTAATATATATTAGATTAAGATGCGTCACAAAAGCCGAAAAATAATGGACAAACGTCCCAAAATGATTAGCAATATTGTTAGAAATCAAATGCTTGTACTATTGATTTCATACTAAGCAGAACAAATATATAGAAATACTTTTAATGTTTTAAAAAGTAAGAGATTTGTCACTAAAAACATTTATTTTTTCAGATACCTTCCAACATTGAATAAATTTCTTTGTATACACTTCTTTGTATTGATACTTATAATCAATTTATAAAAAGTTATTACAACAAGAATTATTTACAACAGTTTATTTTTGTTCAAGTATAAAATGAGCTATTCTTTTACTATTATTAAATATTATAAAAGTTATATTTTAGAATATAAATTAAAAACTATCATTGGAGTTCATTGCTGGGGAAGAGTTTAATTTTCAGAATAAAAAAAATAGATTAGAATTTTTTTGTGTGTTTGTTTATTAGGGAAATACAAAAAAAAAAAAAAAAAAAAAAAAAAAACTTTAAAAAAGGATTGAACCAGTGATTAAAAATTATTTCTGTCTTGAATAAGATTCTAACCTTTTCCATGAATTAATTATTAAAATAATCTCCTGCCTTTTAGTTGTCAATTCAATTAAAAATAAATAAAATTTATTGCTGGTACAATGTTAACATTTCTGAGAGCAATAATGATCTCAAAAACAACAGTTTATGCATTCTTACTCACTATATTTTACATGATACCTTCTATTTTGTAAGATATAAAGCCTTTTATTATACTTGCTCAAACTAAGACTCTGGAATTCAATTTATATTACTTTTAGAACTCATTGCAACCAACAATGCAGTAGCAAACTTCATATATGCTACATAGTGTCACATTTCATTCATGGTTATGGGTTTCGAGAAATCAGAATTGACTGGAGTTGTGTCAGCAAATTTATAACGTGTGCTAACAGGTTGATGTTTTGAGAAAATGGCTTCAACAAAAATGTGTGGGCATTAAATAAACGATAAATGGTCTTAGGTTCAAAAGATAGACATTATAATGCGATAATGATTATATTAACAATTATATTTAGTTCGCTGACGGTATATTTACGTAACTAAGATATATTTAATTTTAAATTTTGTCTTTTGTTGTATGTTAATATCCAAACAGAATATTATTGTCTACTTTATTAATCTATCGTTACCTCTGAATTTTTTTTTAAAAATCTAACTTAATAATTGATTTTATGGCAGAATCAATGTTTTTATTCTTCTTGTTGTTAAAATTGACAGCGTTTATGTATTTTTGAATGTTTTACTTATGAAAATAAGAATATGTTAGGCATTTGAAGAAGGCCTTTTCTTTTCTCTATAGTAATTGCTTCTATGTGACCGGACTCGGAAGTATGCTTACTTTACACTAATTAATATTCGTTTCGAAAATTCTACTTTTTCGAGAACTTAACAGGAGAAAAACAATGTTAGCAAGTGTTAAGATGAAATAAGCAAATTCCATTAATTTTTTTCTTCACTCTTGTGATATACTTTCAGAATGGGAAAAAAAGTGCTTCCTACGAATTGGGTGTTTCCTCATCCCAGATGGGATTCGATCCCATGACCTTTAGGTTAGATGTCCAATGCGCAGTCCACTGAGCTACGGAGACTACAAGGTTGATTTTGTGCTTAAATTATTTGTATATGAAATTAACAGAAATTATTAGAAGGTGTTGATACGAACATGTGTCAAAATCCCTTGTATTAATTTCCTTACGCACTGTTTCTTTTTTATTATCGGTACAGAAAAAATTAGTTTATTTGCTGTTATTTTTTGCAAAGACCTATAAATTTTAAAATTTAAGTCATCAGTTTCCAAGAGATTCATAAAGGTAAGCGATTTGTGGCATGGTAAACTTAGCGTACGATATATCATACGCTGCAAAAAAATCGCCTGTAGAATTAAAATATTGGTGTTTTTTTTATTGGTTTCTATTACAGTTTTAACTTAATATACTTCAAGAATATATTCTTCTTTTATTACTTTTGAAGTAAATATAATTGAAGGAATTAATGGGTCAATATTATTTATCAAGCTAATAATACATCCAGTGTACCTGGTCATCTTATTAAAAAATAATCTAACAGTTCTTGAGAACTTTCCTTACCAGTAAAATGAATATGAAACGCAGTTTTCTAAATTGTTCCAAGTATTTGATGAAAATTGCTTATTCTTTAATATAAAGAAAAGTTAAAAACTCACCAGAGAATTCTAGGTAATACATCAATCGCAGTACAAAAACTCGAACTAAAAACTTTTCTCAACGAATAACTTTCAATTCTTTACCTGTCCTCCACATACAAAATCCTGCCCCTTTTTTTCTCTATCTAGTTTGGTGATTGACTTTTACTCTCAGCGATCCATTCTTTCTGTAGTTCTCATGGGATTTTCCTGACAAACTCGCTGTCCTTTGAAAGTATCACAGAATATCAACAGCGAAGTTCTCTTGTTCAAGAGGAACGCTCTGTATTTACGATGAAAGGAAACTTCCGAGGAAACTTTTCCCGTTGATTATTGTGGTTCTTAAAGTATATATTGCAGTCAGAGTGTAGATGTTTGGAGATTATTTGTTGTAGAAAATTCAGCAGTTTTGAACTGCTTCAAGCCATGCTTTATTCATGACCTGCCTATAAGTGCTTTCTGAGCTTTCATTTTCATATATTTGACCATAAATCAGTGTCCAGTGAAATAAAATTTATTTTAGAATATGTACTGCCAAGCTTTATATTAATTAAAATATACATGTTGTAAATTTAAGAAGCTTCTAATGTTTAGTGGGGGGTGGTATTAAGTTTTAAGTAACATTTTTAATAAGTAAATTTTAAGTAACTAATTTCATCTTAATTTCTTTAATTTAACATAGTAATAAATATTTGATTAATTGATTTGGTGATACTCATGTACCACCTATTTTGAATTCTTTAGAGCATATTAAATTTTGTCGAGTTTCTCCCTTAGGGGATTAATTTCTTTAAGTAATAGAACCATGACTCTTAAATACCCTTGTAATCTTAGGTTCTTCAAGGTCATGATTCCAGTGAATTTTACAATTTTTCACAAAAAAGGGTGAGGAGTCGGCGGGATACCCTAGAATTCTTCTCTGCTTTCGATACGCATGAGAGTAGAATAACTAGATTTGATTATTGCGCAGTACATTTTGAATTTAATTCACTTATTTACTCTGGTGAATTTCTAGTTTCTACTTCAATCCCAAACTATTGAATTTATTCGTACGGAGTGAAATGAATTAAAAAGAATAAAAAGTGATAAAGATTTCTGTTAAGTTGCATTTGTTTTCGAATTTTTGAAAAATACTATATGTCCATTTTAATTATTCGTTCACTGGTTTTCGGATCGTTGAAAATATTACAAAAATTAGAGAAATAATATAATTTTAAAGATACCTTCATTACTTTCTGTACTATAGAATGCAATATTTTGTAATCAAATAAATTAATTAGTCCAAATTTTTGTGTGGAAGTTGAAATTTCACACGATTAACATTACAATCATGAATTCAAAATGCCTGACAGATATAATGACTATTTATTAACTTCCCACTTAGATGCTTTTGACTAATTGATAGCTTATTAACGTAACACTTAGAAGTATCACAAGTATTATGGGCAATAGACATCATAACTTTGAGTCTCAGTCAATTGACGAGGACCTTACATGACACCCCATCTTCGATACTCTAAACCACGCTATTGATAGGATTTCGAGCTACGATAGATTGAATGCCTATCACTAAGGGTCTAAGGGTTACTTTCTTTACTAAGGGTCTCAAGTAGAACTTTGGGTTCAATTCGCGACTTGCGCATTAGCACTTGTTCGTGAGTTCACCATCACAACCGTTGAGCTGCCGTGGATCGCTCTTAAAAGCAGCACGATGCTATAGGCAATGGAATGCAAAAATGAATACACATATTATAAAATTATACATTAGGAACTCTTCAGAGGTAAAAAAAACCTAGTTTTCAAAAGAACTATAATTGTTTTTATGCACTGAAAATCAATAAATTTTATTTCATTTTTCTAGATCTTAACATGCATACATGGTTCTATCATTTTTTTACTATAAAATAAACATTTGTCAAGAATATTGGCTGAAAAAGACCCTTTATAATATTTTTTACTTCAAGTGAGGATAAAGTAATAAATTTGATAAACATTTACATATTTTATTATCGTATTAAAGAAAGGCAAAATACACTTGGAACTTGACATAAGCCATTACTGAGATACCGAGGACGATATCAGAGGTAGTAATATCACTAATCCAAAATATCTATACTCCACTTTGTAAAGTCAGTTTCAATTTTAGTTCCTACTCAGAAAAATAAATAGCCACAAAATACATTATTATGTGAATGATCCTACTCATTAGATCTACAAATACGAAGGAGGAATACGCATTACAACTGGATAAAATGAGTTTCGATATTAATAGCTCAAAATAAATTAAATGAATATGTAAATGGATTGATTTAATTAATTCAGTAAACGAAGTAAATAAGTTAATAAATTTATTTTTGTATTATAGATAATTATATTTTCTTACATTTTAAAATTAGTCTACATTTCAAATTTTGTAAAATTCTGTGCGCAAGGAGGGATTCGTTTTTAAGATCTCATGACTCAAATTATATAACTTTAAAAACTGGTACCTTGCTGTAAAATTAGTGCCACAAAAAGTTTTACTGAACACTTTTCTAAGTCTTTTGCACCAAAATATAGATAATTGTTTTATTTCATTTTATATAAAATTCCTTACCATTTTATATAAAAGCATAAGAAAGTCGAAATAATATATATACCAGCCTGAATTTTCATCCTTTTGGATTTCCCATGTCATAAGACTCTTAAATTTAAAATTTTATACAATTTCCACTTACAGCTTAAAAATTACTTATTTTTGAAATTTTGATCAGTAGTCATGGAGTTTTGAGGGACCGTCTACTACTTTATAATTTTAAATTATCTATCGAATTATCACGCGGTGTTTTGGTAATGAAAAATGTGTTGATATGATGAATAATTTGTGCAAAGTATTCTGATACTTGGACCCATAAAGTGTTTCGCTAGACCTCAGGAACTAATGATAGGAGTTGACTGAAATTTGAATCATAAGTTAATGATATAATTAACTACCAAATTTTGGGAAAAGTTGGCTTCATAATGAGACATTTCGGATTTAGAACTGAATTATATTAATTGAGTAAAACCCATTTACAAGTTATTTCTCTATAAGTCAATACAAGTAATTTTAATTTTATCCTTTACAGAAGAGAATTGTGAAAGTTATTTACGGGTTTCTCATTCTTGTCGACTTTAAAATGAAACAAATTTCAATT
>BMAW01130483.1:0-10233 GCA_019974015.1 Nephila pilipes | reverse complement strand
TATATATATATATATATATATGAGAGAGAGAGAGAGAGAGAGAGAGATTTTAGATTTAGAGCTGTATATACAATTCCGCAGTTTGATGAACATCGCAATAGCATAGAAAAACATTAGTTTCTTATATATTTGTGAAAAAACACAGAGTACACTCGGCCGCCCGGACCGAAGCGAAACAGAGTGCAAAAAGTTCAAAGTTTTTACATTGTCATTTTTCTGGCTATGAGCAGTGCAGTGTTTCCTGCACTGGAAAAGCGAAAAGAGAGCGCTTTCTCACTGTGCATCAAGTTATATAGTAGGAATTTTCCACAATAAAAGTAATAGACCACGTGTCATAGGATTAGGGATTCTAGAGACTCCAGCGTTTGACAAAGAGTCTGGTAGGGATTATTTCTGAAAGAAAAATGTTCGTGGGAAAGTGGATTAAACAAATTTTATGAGCTCGTGATCTAATAAATAAAAAAGATAATTTGGAACTTGATCAAGAAATAAAAATGAATCTCTAATTTTGAGTTAGAGAGAAGGGGACAGAATAGAAAATTAAATTATTACTAAGAAAAATTATAAAATAAAAGTTAAACATTACAAACCCCCTCCGCAAGACACGATTGTGCGTGGGGCCCTAACACACAACCCTACTTTATCGGAGAGTCTATTAAGATATTAAATTTCAGAATAAGAATTATATCCAAAATTACTAGTTAAAAATAGTGATACATTAGAGTTTTTCACCTTTACAAAACACAAATAATTCTAGTAAAGAAGTAAAAATACAAAATTATATATGAATAGGTAATGCAAACATGGATGAATTGAAATGTTACCCTACAGTATGATTTCAAGTTATGATATATAAGGTAAACAGTACTATGTTGTAATAAATTATATGGAAAATGACCACAATAAAATATTGTAAACACCATAAATTCAGATAATATAACTATTTTAAATTGATGGCTTAAGTACAACACAAAGTTCAATCCTAAATAGAAATGAGTACAAGTGTCTATGCAGTCCATAAAATATTCAAAATTGATTAAACATTTAAAATTTGAAAATATGTTTATTTTTTAATACATAGTTATTAGTACAACAATATTCGTGTGGCTTAACTTAATATAAAATCAAATATTTATGAACACATACAATAGAAAAAAAATGTAAAAGCACTCTATATTGAAAGAAAAAAAAATATGCTAGGAAATTTTGCAACAGAATACGGTGTTAAATTACATTTATTTATTACTTTTTCCGAATGTTTAGTGTAGGGAATTTTAGAAGGACAGGAATTAACTTTACATTTTAATTTAGTTACAATAGATTGATTCACACGTTCACATTTTCCATTCGTTTGTGGGTGATGTGAAGAAGTTAATAAATGTTTGATATTGTAATTTCTAAGAAAATGTTTGAATCTAGATGAGGTAAAAGCACCATTTCTATCAGTTAACATTTAAGATGGCATTTTAATTTGAAAAATTTGTTTTAAAATATTAATATAAGTATCAGAATTTTCATATTTTGAAGGAAAACCCCAAACATATCTTGTTGCATGATCAATTATAATAAAATTTATAAATTTATAAAATTAAAATCAATTATAACATAAATTTTCCAGCAGTATCAACAGAAAGATATTCAAAATGTTGATTTATGGGGGAAATAGTCTGTAAAAGATGAAATTTCTTTTGCCTTTTTTTTATCCGCTGACAAACATGACAATGTTTCACAAAAGCTGAAATATCTTGATTAATATGAGGCCAGTAATATTGGCGTGTAATTATGTTAATCATTTTTTGAGTATCTGGTTATCCAAATTGTTCGCGAGCAGTTTGCAAAACCTTTCTCCTGAGAGAAAAAGGTACAACAATTACAACTAATTTTTTCTTTTTCAGTACAAGTACATCATCAATTTTTTTACATTTTGAATTATAGAAATTATCTATATTTTGAAAATGTATTATCTCATCTTGTTCAAATAAAAGCACAGTCTGCTGGATATATTGGGCTGTAGGATGCCTTGATAACATGTCAGCTTCAACATTAGCTGCCCCCCTCTTTTAAATATTTAACTTCATAATCAAACATACTTAATTTTAAAGACTATCTAAATAATCGAAATTTTTACATTTTTTAAGCCAAACAAGAGCAGCAGCATCTATATGAATAATGAATTTTTTCCCATGTAAATAATAATAAAATTTATCAAGGGCATGTACAATAGCCAAACATTCCAAATCAGTTATACAATTATTTTGTTCATATTTTCTTAAAATTCTAGAATGATATGATACAGGATGTAATTTACCAGAACTATCAGGCTTTTTTAAAACAGCAATAATGGCTATTTGCGAAGCATCACAAAACGCATGAAGATGGAATTAAGGATCATATAATTGAAAAACAGTTTTAGTTATTAATTTAGTTCTTAACAATTCAAAAGAATTTTGGCCTTATCAGACCACACCCATTGTTGATCTTTTTTAAGAAGATTGCTTAAAGGTTTCTAATTTTAGCATAACAATCAATAAACTTACTATAAATATTTACAGAACAAAGGAAATCTAGAAGCTGTTTTACATTTTTTGGAAGTTGTAATTCTCTGATGCTTTTAATGTTATGAATATCTGGAGAGATGTATACTTCTCTGACCTCATACCCCAAAAAATTAATTTTATCTTTTGCAAAAACACATTTTGAAAATTTTAATTTATTTTTTTCTATTTGACACGTATTAAAAATTTGTTTCAGGGGATCATTGTGTTCTTCTAATTAGAGAAAACCACTACGTCATCAAAATAGTGACATGCAATGTTTGGAAAGTTATGTTTGTTTAGAATATTACGAATAGTACGATTAAATATTGTTGGTGCATTTTTAAAGCCAAAAGGTAAGACTTGGAATTCAAATAAGCCTTCAGTGGTCACAAAAGCAAGTTTAGGTTTAACCATCTCATGCAGAGGTATGTGTCAGTAACCAGATGTATAATTCAAGGTTCAGAAAAGTTTAGCTTGATTTAATTGGTTTAATAAAGTATCAATTCTTTGTAAAGGTTCAGCATCAGTTTTACACAGAGCCTTCACTTTTCAATAATAAATGCATAACCTACTTTTTCTATTCTCATCTCTTTTATAAGCTAAAGTTACAGGGGAGAAATAATTACTATTAGATGCTTTAATTAATCCAGCATTCAATGAATTCCTTATTTGTTTATTAATTTCCTCTTCATCAGTGAAGGATGTTCTGTAAGCTCCTTGAGAGATTGGTAAGTCAGTAATCATTACAATTCTAGGGGTTCTATTCTAATTTGACCAACATCATATTTACTTTTAGCAAAAATATGCGAATATTCAGATACAAGAGACAACACAGGATCAGATAGTTCTTTTACAATCAAAAATGGAAATATGCCCTCTGAGGTACTGATTATACTATCCTGAGGGTCTCTTGTTTTTCTGGTTTCTTCTAACACATGTAAAGATAATTGTTGCTCCTTTTTGGTATGCAAATTTGTAATTTTTTTTTTTATTTTGCATAATTCTATTTTTATTACAATAGTAAAACACGTTCCATTTTGGTCGAGATGTTGTAAGGCGGTGAGAGTGATATTAATAGAAATTAATAAGTTAATCCAGACCTTTTTTTTAGCTGCAAAACTTTAATTTAAACATTAATGCTGCACGATACACAACATTTACAATAATACTACGCATCTCAAAATCTACTGAATTATCAGACATTGCTTTTTTCCTCCGCGATTGTTCTCTTGTTCCTAGATTTCTCCCTCACTGGACTCGCCTAGCTTTCCGTTCTTTCTGCTCTGCTAGTCAAGTTGAGTAGTTCTTCAACTCCGAGTCAAGTTGAGTTGTTATTTTTCCCATTAATCTTTACTATTCCCGTCAGGGAAAGCACATCCTTCACAGGAGTGTCGATGTGGCTAAAGAAAATAAAACTCGAACAAGTAATTGTCCTATTATACACAACAAAAAAAAAATATTAAGGTGAGAGCCTTCCATCCATGCAGCTCGCACTTAATATAAAAATCATACAAATATGTATACATATACAGATAAATTTATAAACATCAAACAAATAACATAATTAATAATACTATTTAAAAACAAGAATATGCGTGGAATGATAAAATCTTACAATTAATTAGAAGAGTCAAATTTTAATCTAGACAAGGCATCAGCATTACCATAGCGACTACCCTTCCTATAGTTATGTAATGCTCATATTATAACGTTGTAGAGCTGATGTACAGCGAGAAAGCTTTGCACCATGAGGGGAACTTTGAGTTAAATAAGTCATTGGGTTATGATCGGAAATTATTTGTATCTCAGCACCAAATACCCATGTGTCAAACATTTTCAATGCCTCTAAGACACAAAAAGCTTCTCTTTCAATGGTTGACCACTTCACTCGGCGCGAATTCAGCTTTTTACTGAAGAATGCAATGGGTATTTCCTTTCTTTGTTCGTCGTTTTGAGCTAAACATGCACCGATTGCTGTTGCCGATGCATCTGTATACAACTGGAAAGGTTTATCGAGAACTGGGGTTTGTAAAGAAGGCATTTTTATCAATTCTTCCTTGAGTTTCACAAAAGCTTAATCAGCATCTGTACTCCATGGTATGGCGAGTGATAAATTTTCTTAGTAAAATTCGTCAATGGTAACACAATTCGTGAAAATTGGGTATATAATCATGGTAATAGCTAGCTAGTCCAAATAGACTTCTTAATTCCTTCTTCGTAATGGGTCTTGCTAATCCTTTTATGACTTCTACCTTCTCTGGATCTGGGGAATGTTGACTGGCCCCAATCAAATGGCCTAAGAACTTCACTTGATTCTTTCCTAATTCACACTTCTCTAAGTTTACTGTCAAACTTACTTCACTTAATCTCTTGAACACGCTGTCTATGTGATTAAGATGTTCCGTCGACGTTTTAGAAAGTATGGCCACATCATCAATATATAAGCGACAATATGCTTTATGAGAAACTAGAGCTTTGTCTAATGATTTCTGGAATGTACTCCCAGCATTTTTCATTCTAAATGGTAACACGTTCCATTGGTAATAACCAGAATGCGTCACAAATGCTGTATCATGTTTATATTTTTCCTTCATTGGGATTTGCCAATATCCCTTAGTGAGGTCGATTACATTAATAAATGTTGCTTGTCCTACCTCAAATAGAAGATCTTTAACTGCTTTCATGGGTTAAACATCTGGAATTGTAAAACTATTTAATAATCTGAAATCAATGAATAGCCTCACGCTTCCATCCTTCTTAACGACACAAACTACAGGATGAGCCCATTCACTGTCACTTCGCTCAATGAGGCCCATATCTAATAACTCCTTAATTTGCCGGTCTATTTCCTTTTGTAAACTAATAGGGACTCTATACGGTTTTAGTATCTTTGGCGAACAGGTCTCTGTAACCTTGACAGACTGTCCAACCTTGGCATGTCCGGGTTTGGAACTGAATAAGTCCGAATATTTTCGGAGGATATCAAAAAGTTCTTGGGTTTGTGCAACAGTCAAATTAGTATTTTCCATATTTTCCAGGTGTTTTCGGATATCTTTAACAGCTTTATTCATCTTGTCAGCAGGCGCATAGTGAATA
The DNA here is from genome assembly GCA_019974015.1 of Nephila pilipes. Taxonomy (NCBI): domain Eukaryota; kingdom Metazoa; phylum Arthropoda; class Arachnida; order Araneae; family Nephilidae; genus Nephila; species Nephila pilipes. The sequence continues at coordinate 4,600 of BMAW01130483.1, read as the reverse complement.
GCCCCAAAATCTTCATCCAGTTCGAAAACCATACCAACATGATTTATCCTTTGGATATAAGGTCGGAGCTTATTTATGTGAAGTTCCTTGATACTTCCATCTTCCATTTCGACTTTCGCAGAGTATGGTCTCGTAATTTGTATAACTGTGGCAGGTCCAATCCAAGTATTTAAAAGTTTATGAGAAGATGAATTTAATAGTACTAAGACCTTTTCGCCAACAACAAATGATTTTTCTTTTGATCGAAGATTATAATTAGAAGCATATAGTTCTTGAGACTTCCCCACATTCTCAGATGCAATTTCATGAGCTTTCCTTAGGTTTTCAGTTAAATCTTGTAAATAATCTGCAATTGGACGCGATGCGGTGGTCCGAATATTCCGCTTGCCAGTCCAGACTTCCCTTAAGAAAGATAAAGGTCCTGGAGGTAACCGTCCGTAAACCAATTGGAATGGTGATAACCCAGTAGTGCTATCTGGTACTTCTCTATACGCGAATAAAAGATAAGGAAGATGTAAATCCTAATCTCTGCCGTATTCTTGATTATTTTTATTCATCATCTTTTTTAGAGTCCGGTTTCAACCTTCGACAGCATCATACTCTCATGATGTCTTGGAGTGGAAAAACGCGGAGATATGCCTAGGAGATTTTTAAACGCTTGAGTGAGTTTGGATGTAAAATTTGTACCTTGATTGGTACAGATCATTTTAGGAAATCCAGTCTGAGTAAATATTTTCATTAATACTTTGCATGTGGTTTTAGCACTAATTTCTCTCACTGGTATGGCTTCTGCCCATCTAGTGCACAAATCCACAGGCACATATTACTAAACGGTGTTTTCTTCCTGATGGAGGCTGTAATGGCTATATGCAGTCTACACTCCATACTTCAAATGACGTTTCGGGTCTAACAATAGGTTGTATAGGGATCCTATCCTTATATGTAACCACTTTTTTCAACTGACATTCCTTGCAACTTCCACAATACCCTTTTACGTCTTGCTTGATTATAGGCCAGTAAAATGAGTATTTAATCCACTGGGCGGTGTTCTTCACTCCAAGATGTGTAGCTAGTGGGATTTTATGAGCCATTTTTAACACAATTTTCCTCTTCCTAGTTGTAATACGACTTGCTTAATATTTTCACCACAGATATAATCATTATGCAATAAAATTCCGTGGTCTATAAAATAGGAATTCGTCCTTTTTTCTCCCAGTGCAAAACACTTATTAAGTGTTTCATCATTCTGCTGGAGGTTGCAGAATTCTAAATCTGTCTCTTCAACTACATGATAATTTTTGCGTTTTGAAGAGAATCCTTTTTGCTCACAGCTAACACAGTACTGGTTATATTCGGAAGCAATACCTTGTTATCACTATCTCCCGATATTCCATTATTCGGTACTTTTAATTCTGAATCCGAAGTCTCCAAACAATAGCTACTCCCATGGAGTTCGATATTTTCTTTGAGCATAGTGTATGCTGAAAAGCTTAGTAGTAAATCGTTGGTAAGTCTCCTCGAAACGGCACAAGGGACTGGAACATCCCCATGTAAATTACCATTAATTTTCATTTCGAAGATTCTGAGAGGTGTTGTTTCACTTTCACCAAAAGCCGAATTTATTTCTATTTTGCCTTCTCCTTCATAAGGCATATCAGCCACTAAATCTTCACGTACTACAGATATTTGTGCACTTGTGTCTATGATACCATTCAGGATTGTCCTTCCTCATTTGATTTCGACGATTTTTAAATCATCCTCACCATCATAGATGTCTACTGGTTTGGAAACTGGAATAGAAATTTTAGCTGTCAACACTTCTGATTTATCATCTTTTTCTGTAGTTGACTTTTGTACTAGGTTACTTTGTGTGGTAACAGGAATATTTCTCGTCTGAAGATTTTTCATGCAAAACCTTGAGGTGTGACCTTCTTTTCCACAATTAAAACAAGTTAATTTGCTTTTAGATTTGTATAAATCCTCATTTCGGTGTCTTGGAGTCCATTTGGGTGTATGTTGAGGTGATGAAAATGGTTTATTCTTAAATTTCCGTTCAGGAGGTGGAGTACGAGGACGAAAATTTTCATCAATCTTGTCCTTGGGACCTGCTCCCAATGAATTCCTTGCTATACTACGTATGCTGTCATACTCATCTAATCTTTCTGCTAACTTGGTCGGGGAAGTGAATTTTGTCCATTCATCTAAGAAATGTTCTCGTATTTCAGGCGGTACCTTTTTTTTTTGAGCTGGTCTGTAATAATTAGATTCTTTAATCCTTCAAAATCTGTGATATCTAGACCTCCAATCCATTTTTCAAAATAATTTGTTATTTCTTGACAGAAGTCCCTCCAAGATTTCTCAGCCATCTTTTGATGCAATATGAACTTTTTCCTAAAGCTTTCAGGATTCAGTTTAAATCTTTTTAGCAAAATTGTTTTAATATACTCATAATCCTCAAATTTCTCTTCCGATTCTCTAGTAATTAACTGAACGATTTCGGATGGTAATAACGTTAAAAGATACGATATCCAATCTTTAACATCTATGTTGGTTCTTTTGGCCTGTCTTTCGAACAGAGATAAATAAAGCGTTGTCACGCACATTAAATTTAGACATAAGTTTAATTAGTTCTAAGGAAAGTTGCCCATTGTTATTCGGAACTGTAGGAAAGCTTGATTGATTCTTAGATTCAATTTCGAGTTTTCTCAGTTCAAACTCCTTTTGTTCCCTTATCTGCTGGGCTTCCAACTCTCTTTGTTTCTGTTGAGCTTCCAACTCTTTTTTCTTAGTTTCCTTGAGTCTGGTATTAATGATCATCTCTAATGTCCCCTTAACAAATTCTTCATCATTAAGTTACTTTCCATAATAATTTTCTTTAGATCTATTATCTTCATTTCAGGAGTTGGATTTTCCCCATTTTTTCAGCCAAATTACGTAAATCTGCTTTTCTACCCTTAGTTAAAAATGCCATGGAGCTTGGTGTTTAAGAACCACTTTTTTTATAGTATATGCAGATATATATATATATATATATATATATATATATATATATATGTGTGTGTGTGTGTGTGTGTGTGGATAGAAAGAGAAATATAATTCTTACAAGTTATAGAGATTTTCTAATAATTTGTATAAAAAAATAAATTATATTTCTGACAATAGATGTATATGGGTTAAATCTAATAATGCATTTCTAAGACATATACATTAATGGATACCAATAACTAGTCTTGCTCTTAATACTAACTATGTCAGCCCTTGAGAAACAGTAATTAATAAATATTCAAATAAGTAGATAATAAATCCCTAATAACCATCAATGTGTAATCAATGAGCACTATACGTAAACTAACTGTTCAAATTAATAGGCTACAATACTCCATTCACAGAAGCATAATATCAGATACATTGAAACAAAAAAAAATTGACAGATTTAAGAACAAAAACTAAACAAGTTTTGTGTTCGCAAAGCTGTGAATAATCATTAAACATAAAACTTTCGATACAATTATTTATTTTTTTTTATTGCACAACTCAATTTTGTAAGATTTCGTGTAATGGATATGTTAAATATTGCAATAAGAAATGTTCTTTTATCAGAATACAATCTACATAGAAAATAATCAAACTTATTTATTTTATTCTATGTTATTCTTCAACATTAAATATCTCATAAAAAATGTACTTGCACAATCCTAATGCTTAGTATATCCGTTAAGAATAAAAATCAAGTTGAGTTATTCTTCAACTCCGAATCAAGTTGAGTTGTTATTTTTCCCATTAATAAATTATAAAGACTACAATCCGGAAGTCCTAAAATAAGGTAAGGCAAATAGTTATTAATAATACACAAACTTATTTTTTTGTTAATTTTTTCTATTCTTAAATATGTCTCACACATTAGATTCAGTTGAAATTTGGCATGGGCTTAATTTACTTTGAGAGAACTAGTCTTCTTCCTCTTTAAGGGAAGTTTGTTGACAATATCTGCAGAAATAAGTGAAAGAGTGGATTCTGTATCAATAACAACATATTTCTCACAATCTCAAAGGAGATGTTTGTGACCAATGATATGCATTAAAAATGCCTTGTCTTGTGCAAATAATACAGGGTAAAGGTGCCAATCCCTGCTGAAAATGAGAGCTATGACTTGATCTATTTCCAAAATATGGACGAGGATTAGGAAAAATTGTTTAGAAGCGCCTAGAGTAATTTTGGAAATTAATTCTGAAATAGTTTGGTGCTTGAAATATAAATGCTGTCTGTTGCCTGGTCATAAAAGATACAAGAGGAATATTATGATAATTTGGTTTACTTCTAATCATGGGTTCATTATTTTCAACCCCTACTTGATTCAGGAGTAGATTCCTATATTTTGAAAAGTTTAGTTACCACTGTGAGCCATTCGGATGAGGTGAGTTGACTGTTACTAATTGATTTAACTGGACAGGCAACCCATACGTTAAACCTTCCAAAATTAATTGAGGTGAAAGCCCCAATTTTATTCCGCAATTTAATTTCGTTTGAAAATAATCTGATAATGTCTCATTCGGCTTAAACTTATGTTGGGAAAAATCAGTAAAGCTAATTACTCTGGTTT
>BMAW01130481.1:81527-103314 GCA_019974015.1 Nephila pilipes | reverse complement strand
ATTGTACTTCCGCTTCAACTCATGAAGATCGTTTGCCCTCTCCTTAAATAATCATTGGCTTTTTTGTTTGGTTGCCTTCCGTTTCTCTCTGTTTTGAACCAGGATCAAGTCGGTATCGGTTATCTGCAATCATGCGATTCGCCTTTGATCCCTGTTGAGGAGGTAACGCACAACAGGTACCATCGCGCGAACATTTTCTTCTGTCGCGTGAGTTCAAAACAGTAATCGAGACATATGGCGACGCTATGAGAAATGAGCTTATTTTAAAGAAATACAAACTAAATAAGTCTCCTTTTTTTCAAATCAACAATGGAGTCACATTTTAACATTGATATACCTGTATGTTCACGTTTTCTTTTTCAAAGAAAATCGCCGTTATAAACATGAATGTATGAATCAGTAACCAACTGGTCCCATTTGTATACAAATCTTGTGTACCCTAAGGTACATCTTGCGTAAGTGTCCCCAATCGTTATCGTTAGAGAACAGCGTATTTTACAATATTTCTCATTTCTATCTGAGATCAATCCATATATTATCGTTGGCTCCATTGGCAGTGGTCCATTGCCTTGTAGCGGACTCCGGCAGTTTTGTCGAGTCTTAAGTTCGAGCCGCGATGTCACAAGATCCACCGTATGGTATCGGGTCAGATGCACATTAGAATCTTTCGTGAAACAGTCCTTCCGTTGGCGTGATGGCCAGAGTTAGGAGAGGTGGTAGATCCCGTGTCGTCCTCATTGATTTGATCGAATTCAAGATTGCGGGTCCGTTGCCAGTAGCCCTCTTCAAAATAGGCTTGTAATTAGAGATGAAAAGGCGTTTTAAAAGTAAACTGTTTGGAGCCTATGTTCTGGACCGAATCTGAGGTTTTGCCATCAGTTCTGGTTTACTGGCAGCTTTTTTTTAAAGTGGTCATGATCTCTTCGTTTCTTATTTGATTGTATTAATTTTGAAAGAGCCTAGTTTATGTCCTATTGTCTATTGGAATCCACAGGCCACTACGTTTTCCTAGCCCTTTTTACTGGAATTTTTTCGTTTTAAAATGATCCTGTTGGATCAGAGCTTGTTTGAAACAATCCGCGTTATTGAGAGCCGCTGGCCTACATTCAAAACCCAAGGATTCTATATTCTTGAAACAATGGAGTGCCCAGTTTTTCTTTGAATTTTTTTTGGCTTTTATTATGTTTTTTGGTATTTAGATTTTCATGTTGTTATTGGTTATGATTATATACCATATCCAGATAGTTTTGATCTAATGCTTTTGTTTTTTGTTTCACGATGAGGGCGTTGGTAATCGATCGTTTGGCCTGATTCGTCTTGTGTTGTTGCAGAGGATTCAAATGTAATTTTTTTTTTCAAAATTCAGACAATTTTTCTGCTCTGTAGAAATGTGTTATGGCTTTATTTACTCTTGTTTTCAAAATTATGTTATATCTTATGTTCTTTTGTCAATAAATGCTGAGGGGGGGATTGCCTCCCGGGAGGCTGGTTTGCAGTTCTAAGCCCTTTGGGTGAGCTCGGTCCCTTTGGGTATTCTGTCAATAGCTCTCGTGTTGCTTCTGGTGCGACGTTATTAAAACCAACCAACCAATCATATTATCTGGTGCAAAATATGTTCCATAATTAGCCTCCTATACCGTAATGTTAAATGGGTTACGAACTTAACATATTCAAGTGAAAAATGGCGAATTTTTCGAGTATTTCTAAATTTTAACCCTTTGACGGTAAGGCAAATCAGCAGTTTTCGCTCTCCTATGACGAGCAGCACTACGATCAAACGGTCGCTGAAAGTGGCAGCCTTTTTCTCCCTAGTGGCTTTTGAAAATGTCACCCTTTTCTGACTGTGATACGGATAGCTCGCTTGCTTTTAAAAGATAGTTTTCGAAGAATTATTTGCGGTATATTAATGCAATATTTACGCCAACTGTAACTTGCACTTTTAAACAGTTCAGTGAATGATAAATATTACTAATATTAGTTTCTGAAATATTAAGTTTTTAAACTATTATTTGTGGTATATTAATGTAATATTTACACCAATAGTAACTTGTACTTTTAAACAATACAGTAAGTGTTAAATATTATAAATAGTTTCTAAAATATTAAATTAAAATATCTAAATGAATACGCGTTTTCTTAAGCTTTATAAAGCATGTAATAGTTATATTTATCTAAAATTCTTTCCTCCATTTTTCGATAACAAACTCCCGTAAAATTACACAAGAAAAATAACTAGATTAATAACCGGATCGGCAATATTTTTCCTTATTATATAAAATTTTTTAATGTACCCGTACCTCCATCTTTACGCTATCAAATCAACTAAATTTTGCCAGTATATAGTGTTTGTAACACGAATAACGCAGGATAGTATACGTGGACAAACTCAGGACTTCAGCGCCTATTGGGGAAACGTTTCGCTGTCCGAATAGGGTCCGACTGCAACCATTTGGGTCGAAAAACTTCGGACGAGCTGAACTCGTCAGTGTCCATTATGGCAAACTATTCGGTTGACGAGCTGGGTTCGTTCAAAACCATTGAAGGGTTAAGAGTATACTTTATCATAAAAAGATGTACGTGTAAACGTTACAAACGTTCAAGAAAATTGCAACAGTTTTCTGTCTTTAAATCCATTCCAAGACCTTATCTGGCTCTTTGATATTTCACGATGACAGCCTTAACAGGTCATAACCTTTTAATGAGTGAGATTAACTTTTCAGTACTCACATATTCGTTTTGGAGAACCTCTTCTAATTTTGTCACATGGTTCCTTTCTCTCGATTTCTTTGAACAAATTTTTTCTTTTATTTTAAACTATGCTTTTAATACCAATAGCCGATATGATAGCGCATTCATTTCTAATGTTTCTTAATAGTTACTAAAGAATCGTGTATCTCTCTTCCGAGCTTGAATTACTTTTCTTCTCTATAGCTCTATAAAAAGAATGAAAATAAATCGACTTATAGAATCAAAATTCTATTTTGTAGAAGTAGAAGTTAGCATATTCATTATTCACTTTCCTATCTCCTTGAACCGATACAAATTTATAAATCGGGCAATCATTTCGATACGGAGGAAGTAATAACTAAAAAGAAAAATGAATTTCTAGTATTTCTTTGGATTTCAACCTACTCTTAAGATTACATTTTTCCAGAAAACTTAAATTCCAAACCTTCTCCCAAGTTGATTCCCACGAAATGATTTATGCAAATACATTAAAAAATGGAGTGATATAATTCTTTAAAATTTATAGTAAAGTTTTGTGTTGGATACAGCCGAGTGGATAAATTAAAGGAGAAGTAGTTTTGGCTGTTTCAAAATTGGTTTCTTCGGATTTATATTTTTTTAGGATTTTAGGTGTTTAAATTTAGGTTTTTTTTAAAATTTAAATGCTTAGACTTAGATGTTTAAGTTTAGGTACTCAAATATTTAGGTTCGGGAGTTCATATATATATATTTTTTAGTTTAGGTATTTTTAAGTTGAAATGCTTAAGGCTTAGGTGTTTAATTATTCAAGTTTAGGCGCTTAAGCCTAAGTGTTTAGGTTTAGGCGTGCGACGTTTCTGCAACCGCTGCCAGATTATGCTAATTTCGGTAAACCTATTTCCGACCTAATATAATAAAAGCAGTGGGAGAGACCTATTTGTATTCTCTTTTAATTTCGCCATCTTTGTTATTTATCTGCCATATGAATGCAGGGAATTATTGTTGATAGACACCAACTTCAGCACTGTGTGTTAGCAGTGTTTCACAATAGGGATTAAAATTATACAATATATATTTAGCTTTCAACAAAGCCGAATAATATTACTCATGTATTACAATTAAATAAAATGGATTTGGAGTATTCAAAAATTATCAGAATTATTTCATTAAAAAAAGTATGACTTGTTTAAAATAAATCCCTCCCCCCAAAAAATGATCATTTTCTACAATCCGAGAAATGAGATTAATAAAGACCTTGTTTTATACCCCCATTAAACTGCAAAATAAACAAAGGTAAAGTACTCTTACAGATTGCTTGTGCTTAATAACATATAATTACATGCTCATAATTATACGATTAATTATATTATAGAAAGAAAGACATACAACATATAATAAGTGTTTCACATTCTAACAAATGCGGAGTGATGCATGACATTCTGTTTTGTGCATATTTTCACAATGTAAATTTTTTATTAATCGAAGAAGTGGAAAAAGAAAGGTAATTAAGTAATAAGACTACGTGGCTTCTATTAAATATTTTTTTCTTGTAATCCCTATTTTAAAGAGGCTAAAATAGAATAAAAATTTATTTTCTTCCCAAAAAAGTGGTGGTGGAGTTCGTTACCGTAATCGCCATCTTTGCATAGCAATATCAGTATGAATATTTCGGTATTTGAAAATAAGAGCTAATTGTTTAAGGAAATGGCAGTCAAGGAGTAGTTTGAATGAAGTTTATGCCCCCATAACTGATTTTTAGCATGATGGACATTGGATTAAGGAAGCTTTGAAATATTGTATAAGTAACATAACTGCTTTTCGATTCATGTAGTCAGTCGATTATTTGCCGTTTTCAACTATAATTGAACAGAAAAGAATGATTAATCGTGAACTAACAATTAATAGAACACAATTTGTGATATTTGTGTTTTATATATTTGTGTTTTTTCATTACGTCAACGCAAAAGTTAAATAAAATCAATAACACAGTTTTGATAAAATGTATTTTAAAAACTTGCAAAATATCCTGACTTCATAAAATAGGAATCTTGATCATATTGAATGTTTCATCCTACGACTTTCAGTGTCTTTCCTTCTTATTCTAAATCAAATAAAATTTGTTAATTATTCATCATTTTTCTTTGATACAGTGATTTTATTCAATAAATGAATAATTCAAAAATCTGACGTCAGAGAAGATATTCAAATTTATTACTTGTTTTTGAATTAATAATTCTTTATCAATATTTAAAATGTCAAACTCAAAAAAGGGCTTACAGATAAAGTGCGTCTCTTCGCTTGGTAGTCATGGAAACCTGTCTACTTCTCTCTCATTTTCTTTCTAATATATTTCTCTCAGTTTTCGTCCATTTTTATGCATATTTGGTTGAAAGCAAGATTTAATAAATTCTTGAACAAGATGCATTTTTAAGTAAGCATTTTATTTAAAATCTCTACATTAGCAACGTAGCTCAAGTTTTGTATTCTTGAAAAATACTGTTATATTCTAATCTGCAGAAATAAAAAAAATGAAGATTGCATCTTCATAAGTATACATCTTACCGTTGTATAAAATTATTCTTAATGCAATCTTTTATTCATATCAAAAAGTCGTCGCAATCAAAAATTTTCTTTAGGTTGTTATGTTCATTATTATTTCTTTAAAGATAGTTCATTTTTTCAAAGTAAGAAAGAACATTTTATTTTAAAAAATGCATTGTAGAGGAAAAAAATTATACGTCTTCTAATTGCTAGAATTTTACTGCTTGTCTCAGCAAAAGTAAAACTATAAATTTTTTTTTCAAAACTATTAATTCTGAATGAAGTTAGAAGAGTTTTGAAAATTTTATTGTTATTCAGGAAAAATAAAAATAAATAAATAAACTGGCATCGTACGATATTGGAATAAATATATAGTAATATTATTTCTGATTTTGAATAAAGAATATTTCAGAAATCGAAATACTTTACAACAATCTCCTCTAAAAGTATTGTACAAAATTGCATACAAAACACTATAAAATTATATGTTCAGTTTTATGCTCATAATTTTTCGGAAAAAATAATTTGTATTATAATGATTTATATAAAAGGCAAAAGAGAGACGAAAAAGTCGTTTATTAAACACACGTATAATAAAACTTTAGAAGAAAAAAAAAGAAATAGACTTTGTTAAGGTCATTTTAACATGTGCTAATATTTTTTATGTTAAGTTCTCGATACAGTTGTTATTCAAAATGAATATTAATTAGTAAAGTAAGAGTGCCTCCAAGCTTCAGGCTCCATAGAAGCATTTGTTATCAAGTTAAAAAATACCATCTTTAAGTTCCTAATGCTTTCTTTGTTTTCACAAGCAAAACTTTCTGAAGTGCAGAAGCGTTGCCAATATTAACAACCAAAAGAATAAAAACAGACGATTCTGCTATAAAATTAGATATTAATTTAGATATACAATAATTAAATTAGATTTTAAAATAAAAGCAAATGATAAACTATTTCAGTAGAAAATAATATTCTATAAGGATATCAAAATAAAAGTAGACGATAAAATACTGCATGAAATGTATATTAGCAATGTAAATATATCTAAAGTTAGCTAAATTTTTTTTATTACCATCATAATGTATTACAATGCGAGTCTTTTGAACCTAACACCGTGTATCCTTTATTTTATGCCCACTCATTTTCGTTGACTTTATTTTCTCAAAACAACACATCAGTACATATTAATAAATACTGCAATGTAAAGGAAAATTGTCGATCTCTTTTTGATAGATTTCTGTAGTCTCAATTAATGGAAGTAAAATATTATCGAGAGAGAGAATCTGCTTTGACTCTCTAAAATATTTGTAAACATGAGTGAAAATCAAGTAATCTTTAAAACAGCGATAATGTAATAATATACAGTTACAAAAATTACTGTCGTGTGTGAGTACATAAGAGTGAAAATCAGTCCATCGCGGAGGATAACGACATATTATGTCTTATTAACATATCTCAAGGACAGATAGACATAATGGTACCAGAGTTAGGAGAGTAATAGCACGAAAAGGAAACACAGCACAAGGCTGAGATATCTGGCTTCAATTAAGCGTTAGAAAGCTTGTCAACTCGAAATGAAATGAATTGTTATTATTTTTCATACATTTTCGAACAATGAAAATGTTATTATTTTTCATAGATTCCATATTGTACACTTTAAATAACCCAAATCCTTCATCTCATTTATTATTTAGGGAAAAAATCCCATTAAGAAAAAAAGAATTTTTCTTTAAAAGTGTAAAAACTTCGAAGTACTATTTTGTTGAATACCTTCCCTCGTGAAAATCAAGTGTAAGTAAAAGTTGGAGAAAATCCTCAATGAAATATATTTAATCCTTACCTGATATTGGTTTGATTCCATGCATGTAATGTTATTAATAACTATTTTTATTCAATACATATTATGCTCAGTTTGACTTTTAAACTTTTTTACTTTATATAATAATAATATCTCACATCATTTACTTTATATAATAATAATATCAATATGTTTCGATTCAATCTGTCTCATGAGGATTCAGTGCCAAAACCCATAAACCATATTTTGAATTATTCAATGAAAGATAATTATAGTATAAATTTAATAATCCTTTTCAGTAATTATAATTACATTACAATTATTTGGTAGTTTTCTAGTTTTTATTTTTGCAATTAATTATTTAGAAATAGTCTATGACGCCTAAAATGCGTAGGTAATTTAATTAATTTAATATATTGTCTACTTTTTGAGGAAAAACATATAAATCAATATTAAATAAATAATACACTGGAAATTCTAATAAATTCCTCTCTTAACTAAAATGATTACAATTAGCTTAAAAAGTTTTTTTGATTTTATATAAATAATTTTGTATTTGATGTTCTTAATATTCAAGTGTTCATGAATGGTTATATTCTGAATAAATTTAAAGTTAAAAAATTTAACACACTCTATACTCCAGCTAAAAGAGTAAGAGTCTTATAATTTGCATACACGTTTCAAAATATTTCTCTAACTTACAGTTGGCGAACAAGCAATTTTCCCTCGAAACTGAAATAATTTAAGGATATATACTAATGTGTGTTTTACTAGAATGCATTATGAAAGTATAAAGTTTGCTGGGAATGATATTTAGTTTGATTTGTATTTTATAACTTGAAATAACAGCTATTATTGAAAGAAAAAATCGGAGTTTTAAAACAGTGAAGAAAATGAGACCGAAGTATTGTTCTTCGAATTGTTTTACTTCTGCTTATATTTACCATACCAATATGAATGTTAATTAGGGCAAGTAAAACCGTTGTTAAAGTATTATTTTTTTTTTGTTGAGGTTTTTAGGAAAACTTAATTTTTTTCGTGAGATCGAGAAATGACTCACTAATGAGTCTTTTGTTTTCGATCAAAGTCCACATTAATTAAGCTAAATTATAATTTTCGTAACAAACTAAAAAAAAGAGCATGAATAGGCAGATAGAGTTAAATTAAAAATTATCAATGATTTTCATCAAAAACTTTTAAAAATATTCATTTCCTGCATTGCAGAAAACAGATTTGTATGAATGATTATTTAAGTAAGATACAGCCATTCTGTTTTCCAAAGAAATTTATTGAAAATGTTATGATACAGAATTAACAAGTTCAAACGCCTTTTTAGTTGGTAAACAATTTTTGTACTTAATTTAAGAGCTGTTATGTTTCTTCCAAATTAACTCATGACAGCCGTCATATTGTGTATGATAAAAAGGCGATATTTTTAAAATTTAATTCCCAACTTTTCAATACAGACATTATTAAATAAAAATGAATAACGTTACATTGATTTTTAATTTATTCTTTCGTAGAATATCAACGAGTAGCTTTATTTTTTTGGATATAGTATTAATTAAACTTAGTCGTTCTGAAATTTGAATAGAGCGTTGTTGTATACAAATGTGCGTTAGTTTAATTATGTTTAGTAATTAGCACCATTAGGAGCAAACCCTCAGGAAAAATAATCATTAATTTCGAATCACACTGATTTAAAGACTAATTAAATAGCTGCAGTCAAAGGAATTTTTAAAGCACCACAATTGACAATAAATAAAAAGTAGAAGCATTCTGAAATGGAAACTGAGAGAGAAACTAGTACCGACTTAGAAAAATGGGGAGCGGTGGGTGTATTCCACTTTGTGGGAACATGTCTATTCCCTTCCTAATTCCCAAGAGACTAATTCTAACTCTCCACCTTCGCCAAAGGTTCTAAAAGCCTTTTCCGGTAACACCTCTTGCGTCTTCTTTGAGAAAGTAGCAGTGTTTAGTTGTCAGGGAATGAATGGGCTCAAAACTACTAAAAGAGAATTAAAATAATGGCGAATTGTTTTATTTTGCTAGAGAATAGTAAAGTTCATTACGACGGTTAAAGATAATTACTTGGGGTCTTTAGGACGATTTAGTATTACCGTATAAAAATCTTTTGGATTTCAGTTAGTCTTAGAAAATACAAAACTACATTTCATACTCTCGCGGAGAGGATTACTCTCATCATCACGGATTTCATTTTTTGATTGATTGCTAATTAATGTCGCTAATTAGAAGTAACACCGTGATTTTTAACCTCTGCAATGTGTTATGAGTATGACACCTGAACTGGAACTCCACTCTCCAATTTTCCACCTCATGCCAAAGAAAGGACTTGGAACCTCGACGTATTTAACATGCAACAGTCCCACTATGCATGTTAATAGACATGTTCGTATTATCTCATGAGTTGACAGAAACAATGTCGTAAACATCTAGAAATGATGTCGATAAGATGATTCCTTTGCATGTAGCAATGGGTTATGAAAAATATATATCTCATTCAGAAAATTTGTTGACAGTAAATTTGTACTCATTAAGAACTACAGTCGTCCTATTATGAAAATACATTAACAAGGGGATTTCTAAAATCCGTATCAATCCTTCAAAACATGCTTGTGAAGCAAGTGGAGGATTGATATGGTTACGGTGTTTAAGGTGCTTGAAAATACTACGGCCAATTTGCGGTTGCAGTATTAAAGTCAAAAAATCTTATCTAATTCAGAAGTACAAAATTATCATAGCATTCAAAAATCTATCGTGATACAGAAGTTAAATGTGAGTGAAATAAGGATTATTATTACTGATTTATAAAACTGTAAAATTGGCTTACAAATGTAATAATTCCCTCTCACTCACATCATGAGCTCTTGTTTGATTTCAGTGCATAGACTTGTGAATTAGCTAAATAAGCTTTCCTATGTATAAACTGAAATGTAGGGAATAAGATATGGGAGATAGGATGTTAAGAAGGAAGAGTGTGTAGCAGAAAGAGAAAGAGAGGAATTGGAAAGTTTAATTAGATAAAAAAAACGATTTTAAAAACGATTTTGGAAGAACGATTTTAGAAACAAAATTAGATGCGTTCTTACGCAGAGAAGAAAGAGATTGTATGACTGGACATTTGGTGTGAAGTTATCATTTGAGAACGGATGCTTAACCGAATCTGTAACCGGATCCTTCTTACAAGTTTTAGTACTGATTCGGATCCGCCTAGACAGTGGTAAGAAAAGCAACATTTTATAATATTTGCTTCAAGTGCAGTCTCGTGAAAGTTTCTGCCACTCGTTCATAATACGCATTTTGATTTTTCATTATTCTGCAAGAAGAATAAAAATAAAT
Organism: Nephila pilipes; assembly: GCA_019974015.1. NCBI lineage: Eukaryota > Metazoa > Arthropoda > Arachnida > Araneae > Nephilidae > Nephila > Nephila pilipes. The sequence goes on along the minus strand of BMAW01130481.1, from coordinate 92,909 downwards.
TAAAGATTTGATTATTCGATTAATTAGATTCTTTCTTTCGCAAACTTTCATAAGTTGTGAAGGCTGAAATAGTAGGTAGTGAAGCTGGGCATTACAAAAACTATTATTTTATTTTATATGTTGGTCATTTCAAAAGTTTTCAGACTCTTTAATGATATTTTACAAATACTTTTATTGACTACTTTTAAGCTCAGGAATTTCAGTATCCAAACATTACCTGCAGTTAAAAGAACATAATCATTCAAGATTAAAAATTACTTTTGTCTAAAATCAGTAAAAGCGATTAAAATGTTTCGTGCAATAAGTTCTCCCTTAATACGAAGATGGATATTTTAAGGAAGTAAAGAAAATACCGTAAAATGTTACTTAAATTCGGTTTATATTAATGTTAGATTAAAACTTCTACCCGAATTGAGAAGGAGATAATGGTTGCAAGCAATTGATGTCTCTTCAAATTAAGTTGTCTGGTTATAGCTTCGTCGCTCTACACGTCACGTGATTTGTATGAACCAAGCTTGTCTGAGGAAAATTTAGGTACAGTAGAATATCGATTATCCCAATACTGATTAACTGAGCCTTAGGCTAACTAAAATTATATCTGTAGGCAAATCGAAATTTGCTCTGATGAAAGAATCTTCAAGATTTGAAGATTACGGTCAGGGAAACATTCGAGATGAACTCTAATGTGATGGCGATGACTCTGGCCGAGGAAATCTTCGCGAATAAACCTCTGCAGTCATCGATGACCAAGACTTTTGAGATAACGAGGGAATAACTGTGAGGATATGCTGAGAGAGAGAACAAGAACCATGTAGAGAGGAAGAGTTTCTCTGTCTCACTACGTCTAAGATGTGTTTAGAATATAAAGAAGAATGCCATGTTGTACAATTGATATTTTCAAAACGTTTGCGAGGAATTGAAGTAAAAAAAGGACGAGTCTCAGCTGTAAAGAAAGGAAAAAATATTTTCTTCTTGAGCGATAAGCCTGCTTTTTTTTGGCTAATTTGAGCTTGTCAAAATAGACTGGCCAGCTTTCAATGATATTTGCAAGACGTGTGACACAAAATATACATAATTGCCTGTTTAAGAGCATTACTCCTCTGTTTCGTACAACACTGGTACAAATTATGTCTATAAGTAATCAGCTAATCGAAAATTTAGTTTTGAGGAAACTATCATTCCTCAATTGTTTCTGTTTATCGGTGCTCTACCATATGTATTCAGAAAAATTAAAATTGTTATGCAATTAATTAAAAATTAACATTTGTGACTATTGTAACGTAGGCTATAAATAATCCCCGTCAAGGACTTTTGCATTGAACTCCCGTTTTTGTTCTCAACTTCCCATTCAAAGTCATATTAATAAGTGTACTACTCTAAAGCAATAAATCAGCCAAATCTGGGGTCATCGGCTTTGAGCAACTACATTCATGAACACCTGACTCTGCCACACAGGTGTGGTAGGGTTGATTCCTCTTTGTGGGGTATTGTGACCCATGATATTGATATATATGGGAATTTAGGGCCTAGTCGTTTGACGTCCGACATCTGCGTGCACGTGGGTTAAGTTGATATTGGCCGATAAGAACGAATGTTGTTGGAGGGGGGACAAAAACGGAGTTTGTCTGTAATTTGATAGCCCATTCAAAAATGAAAATAAATAAAGGGGGGGGGGTAAGACAGCCTTACCCGAGGATTTAAAAGGGAGAAAAAGAGAAGAGGAGGGAGGATCCGGACATGGAGCGAAAGAGGCGATCCCGCAAGAAGTTAGAGGCTATTTCCTGCTCTTGCAATTTCGGGACTAAAATCGATCTGCATATTGATATTAAGCTATTATTGGTTATTTTTTTCTACTTTGTACCAGTAGAAACCAGGCGAAAACGCCTAACAAGAATATAATTCATAGAATTGTAAAATAAAGAAGTATTTTTACTTAAGCTGTGGGATCCCTTCACGCTACCGATTCATTCCACACATTCTGGAGTCACAACGTTACACTATTAACTTACAATTATAATGCGTTTCTGTCATATTTCCCATCAACCAAACCTTGGGGACATTCATATGACGTTATTTGTTTTGAAGACCTTTTCCAATAAATGAACCGTGTTTTACGTAAATTAGTATAGAATTATTGAAGCGAAGAGAAGAATGTTGAGGAGATAGCATTTATAAGCCAAGAGTTTATTTCAAAGAGTTATCGAATCATCTTTCTTTTTACCGGAGTAGGCGTATGTCTATAATTGGTGATTAAACCTCCAATCCCTTACTCTGATCATTGAATCACAGAAGATAAGCATACGCCTATGCCGGTAAAAAAGAAAAATGATTCGCTGTTAGATTTGAAGTAATCACCAATGAATGAAGGTGTAGTAAGATCCAGATCAGAAATTTTGTACCGACTCAGGTCCGTTTTGGAACTCTCAAAGAAGGAATAACTTATATTAATCTTTAGGTTCGAAAAAGTGTACGAACCTGACCCACGTATATATAATAATTTGGATATTAAAATTTAAGTATTCGTAAATCCGAATAAAATAAATTGGTTACACCACTGTCTGATTTTCTGTTTGTTGAATATACAATTTGAGACTGCACACTTCACTTGGGATGATTATGAAATACAATTGTTGTGTTAAAAATATAGTCACACCTATTTGAAAACAATCATTAATTTTTAAAAAAAATTACGAAGATTTTTGTGTGCATCTGTAGGTGATACAGTTGAATATTTCGAAATTATTAGTGTAAGATGATGGATAAAGGAAATGCTTTAAATAACTACTTTTTATTCGTAAATTTACATAAAATGTAATTTCAATTGTTCTGAATGAAATCCAAGACGTGAGATATTCAAAATATCTTATCGAAGAGCAAGATAAACTTATTTTTTAAATTAGGTTATTTCATATTATATAATTATGATGTAGAAAAAAAATCAAATAATAAACATGAATAATAAAAATACATGCAAATTTTCATGAATGACAAAACATGAATAAGAAAAATACATACAAATTTTCATGAATGACAAAACATGAATAATAAAAACACAAATTTCTACCTAAAAATATAATTTTAGGTAGAAAATATGCAAAAAGAACTATTTTTATATTTCCAGGGTATAGAAAAAATGAAAGTTAAATTTTATTTCATTCAATTTTTTTTCTTCAAAACATATACACTTTGAATATCTTTTTAAATCCTTTTAAATTCCATTATATATTTCAGTATTTTGATTTCACACATTGAAATTATATTTCTATGAGAATCTTCATGCGACTGCATTGCATTTCATTCGATTTAATACCTTAATAAAAACCAAGACTTTGAAGCAATAGATTTTACATTTTCCTTTGTAACAATATGCCCATTTTCAATAATTAAGAATCAAAACATTTATGACAGACGATTATGAAACATTATTACAGATTGTTTTCATATGTATCAACTGAATTTTTTAGACTTAACAAATTCGACCTCATCAGTTTAACAGCTTCAAAACTTCTTTCGTTTTTAGTGCGAATATTTTATTTTATTCACTTATAAAATGTCTACATATATATTTTAGTTAACTTGAAAGAGCACAGATCATATAAGTAAGAAATATTGCTTCGCCTTTTAAAGGAATCGTCTGTCTTTTACGTTGCTGCTTAAAGATGAAAGAACTGGAATTTTTAACAACTTTCATAAACACAATGTACATATCATAAAACTTTTTTATTAAATATTTAACTTTCTATTTTATTCTCTCTTTTTAATGTTTACTATAATTTTAATTTTAGAAAATGTGATATGTTTATTATACTCTTGTTTTCTATACGAGGTATGAAATATTAGTGCGGAAGGTAATTAGTTCTTATTTTCTCTCAACTTCCACTTTCCATTATGAGTTTCTTTATGTAGGAGATATTACTTTAAATGTTGATACTTATTATTCATTGTTTGTCATTGTATTCTGATATGTATGTGTAATTTAAAATTTTTTCTATTTTTGATGCTAAGGCTTATATTCTTTGGAGCATTTTTCTTCAATAGCATGATATGAAATAATCTAATAACATTAACATAATATTAGATACTTTAGAACAAAATATTACTTATTCTAATTATAAAAAAAAATATGCAATCTTCATAACAAGTGGTGCTGCTAACGCTTTATATATATATATATATATATATATATATATATATATATATATATTCAGAGCGTAAGATTAGGAGAGAGTAAAAACAAGAGTAAGCAAGAGCAGGCATTTCGCTGCATTTTTTGTTATATAGCAGGGAGATTTCACTATAAACGTCAAAGAACATGTGGTATTAATGGAGGGATTTCGAGAGAATCCAAGTGCAGACCTACAGTCTGGTAGAAATCATCCCTACATGCCTCAAGCAGTGGGAACAGCTGACATCACAGATTTTATGAGCCCATGATTGCATAAATTAAAGTTAAAAAAGGAATGGTATCAAGAAATAAGAATGAACGCTTTTCTTTTAAAGGAGAGAATGGGAAAAATTAGGAAATTAAATTATTATTGAGAGAAACTAATAGGAACAAAGCAAACTCATTACACACAAATAATAATAACACAATAATATCAATATTACAGGTTATATATATATATATACAGAGAAGAGGTAGATAGATAGATAGATAGATAAGATACAGATAGATAGACAGAGACTGAAATGGACAGATGCATGATGCATGAAGATAAAGACAAGACAGACAGACAGACAGACAGACGAATCGAAGACAGATAGATAGATAGATAAATAGATGATGAGAGAGAGAGAGAGAAGTGGGTGTAGTGTGAGAAGGAAAAATCTCAGGACGAATAAATGTCGGATACGTGTGCCAGTTTCATATCTGAAACTGATAGTAAATAAAATTCCTGTACTTTCCAGTCATCTATTCTTTTGGATATTCATACGAGAAATTTTTGATTTATTAAAACTCTTTTTCAGTAAAGAGTACGTAAAAGCGCATTAAAAATAATTTAAAGACAACTTTAAAAGATTCATAACTTTTAACTATTTTTAGGTTCAAACCGTTTTTAAATAATCAAATAATGGAAGTTTTTCGTATATTTCGTTTTAATAGGAATTTACATTTGTCACATTCTAAACAACATTAATGTAAGAAATAACGAATGATATATTTTTCTGCTTTCATTAAATTAAAACTTATGCCACAAATTAGATATAAGACATTCTTATTCGTATATGTTTATCGATTTTAGACAATTCTTCAGACATTATTTAAGACATAATATTTGAAATTTCATTTTAATGTTTAATTTCGGAAATGGGACAAGAATTGGTTAGTAAATGAATAAACGACAATTTTAGGATGACCTATCAAATTAGTGATCATGAAGGATCAAAATAGATATAGAAGGATTTTATCCATTTCCACCCCTCTTTAGCCGTTTAATATCTTTCAAATTTACTATTTCAACTACATTTGCCATACTTAGATATAAAATACCATTAAGATACATTGGAGTGTAAAAATTGATCAACAGATAGGGGGAAAGCATATTTCAACAAATGATATTCTTGTAATCAGATAATTTCAATTGTCTCGAAGAGCTCAAGTTCTGTAAAGAATTGTACATGGAATTACAACACTTCTCAATCCGTAATATTGAATTATATGTCATCTTCGATAGTGCAAGTAGGAAACATCCTTGGCAGCAATGTATGGATTTAAAATCTCCGAGTAAACTGGACGAAGAGGAGAGAGGGAGAGACTTTAAAGTGCTACATTGAGGTGAACAGCTGTAAAATTAAATTCGTAGGGCCTACTAAGAAAGCTAGCTTTAAAAATGAGTGTTCGACAGGGTAATTCTTTCTTTCTTTCTCTTCTAACTATGCGCCGGAGAAAGTTATTCATGATATCAAACATCGACACCCGCGAAAACATAACAAATCAGTTAAACTTCATTTGACGCTAACGATATTGATCATCATTAGCAGAGTCCCAATCTTGAGAGAAGTATTCTCTTCTTAGAGATTGTGCAAATCGTAAGTGAATTGACAATTAAATGAGTTAAAAGCAAGTATATGCTAATAATAAAAGGCCATTAAACAATTCACATCGACTCTTTAAATATTATTCATGGGCAAATTGTACCATGTTTTAATTACCTTGGATCTCTGGTTAACTTAGCGAATTGTCATTCATCTGGAGATCGTATTTGCAGGAACAAAACGTTCCTTTTGAACTCCACTTTTCTGAGCTCGGTTCTCCAGAAAGACAAAATATTTTATTTATAAACCCCATATTAGCCTGTATGGTATAGCTCGAAACCCATTGTTTTACTCAAGAGTAGAATACAAAATTGCGGTTTATAGAAAAGGCTCAAATGTATTCTCGGTTGTCAGGAAAATGGTCTTAGAAGATCCTCTGATTTCTTAACTATAAATTTTAACGAGCCTGATACACTATTAAATATTTAAGTAAACGAAATCGAATTAGTTCACATTTTGTTGGAATGGCAGAAAATTAAGTAAAGATTTTTAGGTTGCAGACCTGAACTAATGGGAAAAGAGGAAGATCAAAACTACATGGTGGTTTGATTGCTGTTGAATCGGATTTTAAGCAAGATTAGGAAAGGAACTCGGAGGAATTTCAAGGGTTATTTGCCATCCTGACTGATCAACACTATACATAATAATTTAATACAGAAAATAAAAACGCATCCAATGCTTCTAAGTATTATATTTATGACAAAAGTATCATAACAGACCATTTTCATACAGACTCTATGTTTTAATTTCTTTAAAAATAATGCACAACTGAGTCATCCTTTATATGAATGAAAATTAAAACAAAACCACGTTGAATAAATTGTTGAGAAAATAATGCGTAGGAGATGTAAAAATTTATGTTCGCCAGATCTATTCGTAGTGGAACGACAATTTCCTTTGTGGGGAAAGTTAGATAAACCAAAAGCTTCTTCCATAAATTTAAAAATATACATAAATCCACTTTTATATTTTTCCAGTTCTCTTTATGTTGTTACAAGAACCTCGTCATTTCCTGAGTGTTTTGGTGACTGGTTGGGATTGTATAAAAACAATAAATCAAAATAACTCAGTTTTGTGAGGATTTGATCTAGAACAAAGCCATGCAAGGTTGTAGCTTCGGTATTTTTAGCCCATTAAAAATCAAATTGCGTTAAGAAGTTTGGTTGAAATGCGCATCTTTAGGCAGAAAAATTGGGAAATTTTCGTTGCATCTTTCAGAACAGAAAAGTAGTAAAAGGGGAGAGTTCGAAAAATCCTAAATGCTAGGGCCCCCAAACTGCTTTTCTAAATCATGAATTTGAGTAGTATCTGATAGTTTAAATTAGAAATCTGAAACAGCGCGAGAAAATGTTAGCCAGACCCTCAAGGAAAAAAGGGAAAATCACTGATAAAGGAGAGGGGCACCAAAATTGTCATACCTAAAATAAATTTGAGATTTTTGTTTGGAATAAGGCTACACAGCTTCCAACGTCAGCTGAAATGCTCTATAATTTAGAATGATCTTCATTCAACATTGCGTGACTTTTAAGAACATGCTAACAAATTTCTGCATTTATATAATATATTCTAAATGTCGATGAAACTAATTTGAGAAAATCTAGTTTTGACAGGTTGAAGGGAGTTGCTTCTTGTGTTGCTGGTTTACGTCGTTGGCATGTTTACTCATATATGTCTCCATAGCCTTTTTAAAATTATTTTACCTGCTTTATGACCTGTGATTATTGTTTAATGTTTTATCTTGGTTGATGTTCATCTCCTGTATCCAGAAATTGCCATCATCAGATGAACACAAATTTACATTCAATATCAATATCAAGAATTTGATGGAACACACTTATATTTATATTCCTTAATGCCGAGATTCTTTAACAGCGCCAGAAGTTATAAGGCCTCTTATACGAATCAGTCGAGACGTCTTTTCAGCCTGCTGGTAAAGAGAATTCTCGGGAAACACTAGTCCAGGGTCTCGAAATTAGGCCCTGCCAGCTAACAACGTCCATCAAGATCACCAACACCATTCTTTCTCCCTCCCACGGAGTTGGAACACATCAGCACCGCGACTTCTTCTACAACAGTGCCAGAGTTAAAACGCCTTACGACCAGATGCTTTCACCCTAGTTGGTGGAACGTATCCTTTATCAGACCTACTTCTTTACCAGGTCTGAAACAACGCTGCCGAATCAAGGTCAATAACTACTCTCCTCCATGGACGCGGGGTAGAATAAATTTCTGGATGTCTTAGAAAACGCCAACGCTGAAAGGGTGTCCGTGACTTGCACACTAGATGACAGCACATATACCTATTGAATACAAATGCCCCTGGACGCATAACACTTGCCTCTGTATGTCTAACTAAGACAAAAGCACAAAAACACGCTTAGTGATATTCCTGTTTCCATGCGCACGTGTCATCGAGACTCTACTCAACACGACAGTCGATGACTCAAAATGGAAAACTATCCTGCTAAACCAATTCAACAGGGAGGAGGAGATGTATATCAATTCGCAGTAATGGCTGAAAAGAAATCAAAGCAACCTTCTGCAATAAAGAAATGTTTTCATCATATCATCACAAATGATATTGGAGGGGAGTATGCAGCGACTCTCTTCTTCTACAACAGTGCCACAGAAGTTAAAACGTCTGGACTTGAACCAGCCAGATGAGAATTCTTTTCAGTTGGTGGAGCGCAAACTTCGGACCCATTGGACCAGGGTTCGGAAACAATGCTGCCGCATCAAAGTCAATAAGTACTTTCCACGGGGTGCCAGGGTATGGAATAGCATCCCCGATGCCTCGAAAAATGTCCAATGCGAAAATTCTTTGACAATTTCTTTTAAAATGGAAGGCTTTATTTATGTTTTGTCTATTATGTTTCATACATAAAATTCTCTTCAATCAAAAATTATTTAATTTAATCAATTAGGTAGATACATTTCTTTCTACATTGATTACATTTAATCACTTGATATATTTCTTTCAGTAGTAGTTCTTATAATAATTGTAGTATGGAAATCTTCATGAAAACGAATAATTATTGGATACACAACAAAAGTAGAAGCTTAGAATGTAAATAACAATAATTGCATATTGAAAAACACATGCTGGTATTTTTATTCAATAGCGTTACTCGATTTAAAAATATGAGCCAGATTCCAAACTTTCTTCACGATATTTTTAAAGGGCTAAAAGATTTGAGTAATTTGACAGAAATTTAATTCAATTTTCATGTCATTTTTACACGTTAAGTAACATTTAAACACCTAAAAACGAAAGCGCCTTTATTTACTGCATCATAAATTTAACTGTTTTTAAATGTTATTGTTAAGTTTTAAGCAAACATTGTGTCCATAAAAGAAAAATAATATATACTTAAATATCTCAACTAAAAATTCAGTTACTCATTTTCAAAGAAACCCATATGTGGTTTTTAAAAATTATAAGAAAAGCAATTTTATCAGTACCAACATTTTTGAGAATTGCAAGTGATAATTAGACAAGGTAAAGTTATGCATTGATTTTCCAAGATTAATGTTTGTGTCTTTATTCAATGCTATTAAAAACGACGTGTACAAACATCGTCGTTTTTAAATTAGCCTCCAATTCGTTAAAGTAATTGTAAATATTTGAAGATCATTAATAATGTAAATAAACGGGAAAGATCCCATTTCTTTCTGATAAGATTAAGAAATGATTCATTTGTTTTCGAAAGAGCGAGCATAAATAATCTAAGGCGAGGAGTAATAAAAACATGTAATTTGACACGAATGAACTATTAATTAATTATTTTACATAGATTGAAAAGTATGTTAATGCACAATTGTATGACCTCATTCAAGGGAATTCCAATCTTTTCTGTAATTATTTTTAGCAATTAAAATTTTCTGAATCTGAACCAGAAAAGGGCGTGGGGCTTGTAAAAATTAATCAATTAGGAATATTGGTTTTTATAATTTTTATGTTCTTCCAATAAAATAGAAATTAATTTTTACATGGGAAATATGGTGATGTTTGGTTTCTTGTTTAAAAACGTCGCGCTGTGTTGTAGGGCTATTGGCGATGGACCTCGTAGTTTTGAATCTCGGTCGCGACGAGTACAACATCTGAGCTGGCATCTTCTTCTCTCCTAAGTTCTACACCACAATCAATCGCGAATTTGGGTCCCGATAGATTTAACGAGTATCTATAGGAGTTGTTAAGGCCTTCTGAAATGAACAGCTAAAGGTTTGATCCCCTGCGATGGTAAAAGCCTCATCCAGACTTTAAGAAAGGATTCGTTCATGGTTTTCACTCAACCTCGCATTTGTTCAGGCACAAAGAAGCGAGATCTATCGTCTAATTCCAAATCCTCAATTAGAGTTTTACTTGCTTTACGATACTTCAAACTGCTCTAGTAAGTGGTTTTTAGTGCTGTATATGACTACGTTCACACTGTATCAGTAGCATGTATTAGAGTTTAGAATGATGCAACCAAATGATCAAATTTAGTTTGTTCGACTGTAATGTCTCAGCTAATCTAAAAACTATTAGCTTCAAGCTGCATAAAAATAACTTTACATTACGAGGCCAAAAACCAACCTTAATATAACTCTGTCACAACCAAGCATTTGAAACCACAGTTACTTCACTTTTTGTATCTGTACCCTCTTCAAGCGACATCTCAATCTGAGGAGTGGAGTGTAAAGGTCACTGGCGCAAGAGTCAGATGTGGCTAAACTTCAAGCGACTAAAAAGTTACAAAAAGAAAAGTTTTACTCGACCAATTTCTTTGTCTCCTGAGGTTCGAAACCATAGATAGGGACGTTACTAACTACAGGCCCTTAGGGAGTTTCCGACGGTGAACATATCTTTCCAGCTTCTTTCCAAAGCTTGACGGTAAGTTCTCTCCGCATCCAATTATTTTCCAGAGTCGTCAACTCTGTTCCTTCAACGGGTCACCAGCTTATGGGGAGCAGAGTAAAGTGTTGATAAAAACCGCTCACCTCCATAATTTCCTTTCTTTCAGAGGTGTGCGAATGCCAGCATCTTTTCTGTCATTCCGAGAGTTGCTTACTAACATTTCACTCTAGCCTCATTAGCTAATTAGTTCCTTTTAAATTAATTAGCCACACCGAAAACGCAAAAAGAAACTTCAGATAATGAGCTTTTTAAATAATATTTATTTTAATGTAAACATAAACATCTCTAATCATTACAACAGTAGACCGATTCTCATAGAACAACATATAATGATAATAATGTATTTGTTGCCAATCCTCACAGAGCAAATCACTTCCATAATCATTTACAAACGATTTTCGTAATAATACTCTTAAAGCGGGGGCCGTAACTGAACGAAGTACCAACCA